>CAJQUW010000030.1:0-126637 GCA_907163375.1 Prostheceraeus crozeri
AGAGAGTTATATGAAAATTAGACAGTTAACCATAGAATAGTCCTAGAATGGAAATTGCATGAAAAATTGTGGGCACACGCCGGGGGAACGAAGTTAGGGAATAAAAAAAAACGCAACAATTGTGCGATATGGTTTCCATGTTTTCTTATTTGTATTTATCTTTATCAAGCCAAATTGTGATCTGGATTGCTTGCCCCTTGTCCAAAGATGCATACCAAAAAAAAAACAAAAGCAATAGTGAATGTACAAAATACTGCGGCTGACAAGGATGACAAAGAAAGAAATCCTTTAAAACGTTCTGCACGTTCATCATTTTGAAATTAGCGCTCCTATTAATCTATCAAGAGTATTATCAGTCAAATATGCAACTTGCAATGTCGATTTACAGGAACAGACATTGCTCCAGCTTAAAATCATGAAGGTCAAGAAATCTCAGAGTATTCATTTTACTTGAACAGGGCTTCCCTGTTCACTATTACTTTGAAACAATTTTCCAAAATCTTCACTATTGCTTTCGAATATCAGCTTCAAAATATCATCACACAATATCACATGTGTCATTTAAATGATTTAATTGAAAAAGTTCCAGCGACTATTCACTTATCTGAGAAATTATTGTCGGTGAAGAAGCTTTCAATGTGTTTATCGACAAAAGCGAGCGCTAGGTTTCTTAACGTATGAAGGAGAAATCATCCTATAATTAGAATTTTTTCTATTGAATTCTTGAGAGATTCTTACAACCAGTGCACCGCCCACTTTCAATTATTACTTTGTGGACCAATTTTTAATTCGAATTTTGAAAAATAGTTGTTAATGACTGCTGCAAATCGACACAATATACCAACCCAGGAATAGTAGGCTTTACCACATGAAGCAATGCTCCCATCTCACTTAATATTATCTTCATAAAAATCCTGCATTAATTTGCTGCAAAACAACTTCCACAACCCAACTTGGCAAATAGTTTGACTATGATACAATGTATGATAATATGTTTTAGATCGAATCTGATCTACTCAAAACCATAGATTTTTCCATGTGCCATCATTGTACATAGGCAAGATATCAAACTTCCATTCTAGTGTACTATTATCTACTTCTATGAGAAAGAGAGAGAGAGAGATGCGAATAAATCTATATATAAAACTGACAGAAGAAAGAAATTGAATGTGCGAATAACGTGATTGTTGATGAAAGAAAAAAAAACGACGAATAAAAATGATATCATGAAAACTGATTAATGGTCCATGTTAAAAAAGGAGATGAAAAATTCCGTGATAAGAACGAAATGTAGTCGGGTCGAAAGCTAACGAGCAGAGATTAAAGGAAACTCTTTTCAATTTTCAAAAGAAAGTGGATTTATCGTCAAGTGTCAAAAATTTGCATAAATTAGAGACGATGAGAAATTGAAACAACAACAACTACCAACAACAACACATACGACATCTTCAGTAGCTGTTAGAAGAACTCCGGGCTCTCGCGGTATAACTTGACTACAGAAGTAGCAACTACAAACTGCCTACCAGCGAACAGCAACACAGTAGCGTATGCGGCAAACACCTCAGCGAGCGCGATTGAAGATTGACGGTATAAGTGACACTGATATTCATGATATTTATGATATTATTTTGGTATAAGTGAGTCCGATCGAATTGAAGTGAATTCAACATCAAGAAGTGAACTGCAAGTTTAAAGTTTTTCTTTTATCGTTGAGTATCGTATTTGTATAACTATAGTCTTGAAAATTAATATTGTCAATTGTTGTGATTGGAAGTTGAATAATATTTCATGTCAATTGCCATTTTAATTGAATCATTAATTATTAGAATAATTTGTTGACACTGTCTATATTGTGATTGAAAACTGACAGGCTGCCTTTAATGCAGGGTTAATTTTCCTCTTTCCAAACCGATTGTTTTTCGTGTGTACAACAATTAAAGTTAATCTCCAATTTTTGTTCTTATCCAATCAATTACTAAATTCAACAAGTGTTTTATTTTGATTGATTATCTTACATGATAAATAACTAAATAACAGATGGAACAAAGATGATTATCCTTTCATTGTTTGCTTAGTTGCTGAGTTAACATTGTCCGGGTGCTGTAGGACCATGAAAGTCACAATTAGCACCCTTTATTCAACAATAGAATAAAACTAGCTCTAGACGATCTATCTCACTCTTATCTCTGCGTGCAGTTAACACAACGGCCGAATACTGTGATTTCAATTTTTGTACAAATAGATTTATCACAGGTCTATCGAAAAAGTGGAATTGAGGTTTATCAAGGTCAATTCCAATTCCAGTAGATTTAAATATCGTCAATTCCAATTCCGACGAAAAATGGAATTAATTCCGGGTCGGAATTAATTCCAATTCCGACTTTTCCAACTCTGATTCAGGCTTGAGTTTCCACACAGCCACGGGAAAATCGTCGTTCAATGAATATGCGACTTTCCGTCTTTCGACACTTCAGTGTTGACCAGAAGTCTGGGTATCGGCCGCCCAGCTTCAACAACAATTGTTATGGCAAATATTCTACCCACAGAATGCTCTTTTTAACAAATCGTTAGCAATGTCAAAGATAGTTCTAAATTGTACATCCAGATTCCGCTTTGTTCCTTTCTTCCATAAGATGATGATGGATGACCAATATAACACATCGGATCTGTACATGCACTGCATACAGGCATACAAGTTACCCGTCAGTTTGAAGAGATCTGGTCCATCACTATAATTTTCCCTAAAGTGAGCGATGCGATAACTTCGCCGAATGCACCCAGTATTACTCAGTTCACAGCCATTTGAATAGGAATTTCAAGGCAGCGTGCGCAGACTGCGAGCTAGTCAATGCAAATAGATTGCATCAGTGAATGCGGCGATGCCTTTCCGTTGTTGAAGCTCTTTAATCCTATTTGCCTCAGGCTTTTTCTTGTCGGTGAGGTATTAAGGGGGGATCAATCCTGCCCCCACATCTTCTAAACCATTCATTTATGTGGCATAACTTAATGAAGTACAACTATTTTGGGCATGCTCTATCCGATGGTGGTATCAGCTTTTCATTCCAAGTTGATCTTGCTGCTATAAATAGCATTTCAAAATTCAAACAATTATTATTTTCAAATTTTGTAATTGTATCTGAAATAGTCGACAGAATTTCATGAAAATGACAGCAGAACCTATTTAAAACATGCTCTGTCCGGTGATGTCACTGTTGTTAAATTTTATTGCACTGCTAATTAGGCCTACTCTTATTACATTATTATCATTATTTTTTTCCATACCGTCCTTCTCTAATTCTTGCAATGAATTCGTAAAAAGTGAAAATTATTTTTATGAATCATATCAGTAAGATTTATAGCTATGTATCAATAGTTATACCGCTAGATCTTTCAGAACAACATCGGTGAAAAGTACTCGAGAAGTTTGTGTGATTCGCTCATAAATTATGAATGTATTTATAAGTGATATGTATCGAACATGCGTAATATTAATCATCACAACGAGGTAAAAAGAATCTGAGTATCAATCAACATCAATCAATGTGATTTTGACCATATTTCCTGAACGGACAAATTACAGAAGTTGCAAATCAACTTATAACTCAAAATTCCAATCAATTGAGGCGAAAATCCAAAAATGTCGAAAAAATAGGGCTAATTGCTCCTCTTGATTGATTCAATATTACACAATAGTTGTATATGATTGAGTATAAAACATGTAAAAGGAACCGTTTAATTCAAGTCATGGCAAACAAGAACGATAGCAACTATTGCAAATGCTGTCAAATCGTTGTTTTCCGATTAAATGTGGAAGAATAATTGAAGAAAGTCTTAGAATCAAAGATAAATCAGATTGGACTCCTTGATCTTCCACCTGTTCGATCGAAGCTTCCTACCACTCGATTGCAGTTGGTACAATAATGGATTGCGTCTTTACAACCATCCAAGCAAAATGGAATCAAGCAACAGCCGAAAAAGGAACCAATGTAGAACCTGAAAAGCAACATGTTCGCGATGAAGGTACAGAAAGTCAATAAATGTCATCAACATTATAGTTAAGTACTGTGGGCGCTGCACCGGATCTCGAGCCGGTGCACTGATACATTTGAAATTCGAACAATCGGATGCTCTCCTATATTATTTCATACATTATGACTGGCAATTTATTCTAATTTATTATCTTAGTAGCAGCGAATTTTATGGTGAGAATTTTAAGCATGTAATATGAATAATCCAATATAGAGAACAATTGTTGACTACTTGCTGATGAAAGTCCATACATTTCTTGATCATGAAACTTTGTGAAAATCACGGACATGTCATAAATTAACAGATCCTGAGAAAAAATAAATGTGGGTAGACATTTACGTTCTTTTATTCCATTGTGAAAACTCCCACCCAGTGAATTTTGATCATGTCGTGATCACTCCGTAAATTTGTAAATACACGAGTACAGGGGCGACAGCAGGGGCGGGCCAGGCAGGGCCGCGGCCCTGCCAAATTTCATCTGGCCCTGCCTGTGGCCCTGCCAACTTTTTGAGAGAATTTTGAACATTTCGTAAATTAACAGTGTAGCAATATTTTATTCATTTTTTTGTATTATTCTTATTTGGTATGGTTGTTTTGCAGAGAATACAGATGAAATATTTGACACGTATTTGTTGTAACGACGGCTGTTCTCACTCCATTGACAAACCAATTATTTTTATCGGTTTGTTTAAAAACGGACAATCTAAATTGGATGTCCATGACCTTGACGATCAGCTGTGATATTTTTTTTCAAGTTGTTTTACACTCTTATCATCTTGCACTCTTATTAGGCTAATCATTCACCAATACCTAATTTATGCAAATAAAATAAACTCTATAACTATATTACAATTTTGAAGAAAATTAGGACAATGAGCATGTGCACGAATTTCGGTCAATGCCACAAATCATGCGATACGCATTTACTTCCCAATCATTGACACCGCCATTGCTGAATTGAAAATGCGATTTTCTCCTGACAATATGAATGTTCCAGTCAGTGATAATTTCCTGGACTTTGAGTCGTTATTCCTTTAGCGAAGCATTACGAATCAAATCGAGTTGCTTCAACTAAAGAGCATCATATCTCGCAAAAAAGAGATTTCAAAATTCAGTCCATTGGCAATCTTGGAGACGCTGACTTTTGTTTGATAGGTACGCAGATGCGTTAATTGCAGCCTCTATCCCTTTAGCGTCTGCAGAAGCCGAGCGGAGCTTCAGCAAATTGAGATTGGTAAAGTCTTACCTCCGGACAACCATGTCAACTGAAAGGTTGTCCGACATCATAATTATTGCTGCTCACAAATCGAGAGCGAAAATGATCGATCTTGACATTGTTGTTGACCAATTCGGTTCACTATATCCAAACTGTCGCATTATGCTTCATTAATTTTTTTATACAAGTATCTTTTACAAAGACATTTACAGTAGAGTTGACGCAATTATTGATTGCTTGCGTGGCAGCTAAAGAGGATTTATACCTTCTTTGTATTTCTCAAGCATCCCTCTGAATTCATGCACATCTTAGTGTATCATATCTTAACAAACTCGTTGAGTTCCCCAGAAACTGATCATTATAAAATGAGCATGAACGTGTCATGAGTATTAAATTGCATGAGTGTATCTCTTCAGTTCTCAGGCAAAAGATATTCATGAAACAGAGGGATGCCCACCTCATATTATTGTCTCCCAATCCGGTATACAATTTTTTGGGGGTAATTATTTTCTCCCAATTCGGTCTACCATTTTTGTTTTTTTAGGGTATTTGAGATTTAATACGCGTACACACAATCTTGTTTTATCTGATTGTACGATATATCCTGCTGTTTTACCATACGCTTTGTGATTTTTTTGTTCCCGTTTATCTGGAGCGATTAGTTTCAGATTTTCATGACTTTTTCTTTCACAAGATACTGCTATTAAAAGAATTTATTGTACTTTTTTGTTTTTCTTCAAATGGTTTAATGAATAATTGCCTCAATGAAAAAAATAATCCTCTAAATATGGAACCTATACATAATACGAGGTTGGCTTATCTCCGTATTTATCATATGTAAATGATGGTGAGGATTGCGGGATATGAATTATAGGACGCCGCTTATAGAAGTAGAAATCTGCCTCATGTCATCAGAATATAAGCACGAATTGGCATAATTGGCTAAGCATCAGTAAATTTTGCTACTACCGTTTCGCATAGTGATAGGGCCACATAATACAGGCCTCTTGGTGACTTACTGTTCTCATTATATCTGTAGGGACCCCAAAAATGTACTTTTCAACATTGTTTGGAATGACCTTGGCATACATTTATGCGGCCCTGCCACGAATCTATTTGGCTCTGCCTTGGCCCTGCCGAAAACAGACGGCTGGCGTCGCCACTGCACGAGTATATGTCAGATTATATTTTGTATATGATGGCTAAGTTTGAGTATGCATATTTTGTGTTACATGTGTTATCAGCGCTTGCTTTCAAATGCCCTTGTTGCGGCCAATGCTTTGCGTATTCTGTTGTACTTCGGAATAAACATTTATGATTTATAATGTGTGGTCTTAGTCAAACCGTGAAGCATTAGTTCATTTATATGTCATATTTGTTCTATTTTTACCTCCATTATCTATTTTCCATTCTGTGCATCGGCTTCATGTTGTTTTTCTAATAAATCTATTTTCGCTGTATTTCAAAATATAAAAAAGTTTGTTGCCATGTAATTGGACAAAGTCGATAAAAAAGATAAAGACAGTTTCAGAGCAGTTCCTAACTGCAACCGTTCAAGATTAAGAAGTCAATATTTCCATCAATGTGGAGAAGTTTTGCTAAGTCAAGGCAAATCAATTTCATGAAATGGAAGGAGAGGGTATGTATTAGTCATCTAAGGCATTTGCATGCATGCATCAATGATTTGTGAAGTATTAATTTTGTACGGTACAGGATATTATTTCTTTTTAGTGTGCAACTTTTTACATCACCTGCCCAATCATTTATTCCTCATTCCATTTAAGCATTGAAACCGCTGTTTTTTTCAGAATCACAGGCCGAATGTGAAAATTCAAAAAATATTGGTAATCTCTCCCCAAAAATTATTCCAGTGTACGAATATAGGTGATGAGATTTGAAAAACGCAAATATCATGCGCCAGACGTTTCGCGTAGCAGCCCCTTTTCCAATGGCAAATTATTAATTTGTGTTGTTAAACCCTTTCAGGTCGGCGAACGGGCACTGCCCGTATGCAATGTATTCGCAACTGCGCGTCACACGGGCACAGCCCGTTTGTCTAATAGCTCCTTGCGGCGGCCTACGGAATGAGCCCGCAACTTCCCTACCACATTCTGTTGAATCACAGATGAACCGTCGTACAATTCATTCACTGACCTCATCAGCCGCCAGTCTGTGTTGAGTTTGTGACGCCATCATTTACCTCTGTATCATCTACAGTTCTCCCAAGCGCAAGCGTATATTTTCATATCATCAACCGGCGAAATTTTCTTTGCAGTCAACTGATTTGAAACTGTCACGAACACGCGTTCAATTCGGGCGATATTTTTTAAAATACATTTTCTAATGTCATCGCGTCGGCTGGTAGGCAATGCATAGCCGAGAATTTAGAAAACTGTTGCATTGGCAAGTTTAGCATACTTGAGGAATGCCAGCGATGGTCGAAAGCTACAAAGCAAAGATGGATGGAATTAATAAGGCGGAAGCATTGCAGCATATGCTGCACAAGGAAGGATATGGCGGCAGAAGAAAATGACATTACATGCACATAGGTCTACTGCAACGGATTTGATTTCTCAATGCTTTCATTCTATCCCGACAATATTTCCCTCAGCAAATGCAACGGAAGAAACTTCGAACTGTATAGACCTAATACGTGTTATTGAAAGACTCATGCACCCATAAGTGAAGAAAACTGCGACTTCAAATCAAGTACATTTTCCATAAAAAATTCAAGGAACGGAAAGAACACCACGCCCTCCTCGACAATGTGGGTCCTATAAAATATGCCACAAAACCAAAAGAACCAAAGAAACTTCATATTTTTGTACTTCGTGATGATTGCTCTTATTTGCACATCGAGTGCTTCCGTTTATGGCACATGTAAGGATTATAAATTATATCTCTGATTTTCAATTTTGTCAGTCAGATGATGACCTATTAAGATGTTCATTGGAATTAAATGGCTTTGAATTTTTCTGAAATTACCCGTCATTGAATGTTCGAGACTTTTACAATAGCCGACCGGAAAAGGGTTAATTAGTAACATTATCATATTTTGCCATTGATAAAGCGGCTGGTACGCGATGCGTCTGGCGCATGATATCTGCGTTTTTCAAATTTAATTAACTATACTCGTACACTGGAGTTTTCTATGGAAAGAAGTCACCACCATTTTTTTGTTTTTTCACATCATGAGCCACCCGACTGAATCCATCAACTAATGCAACATCATAACCTAATGCACATCACAAAATGAATAGTCTAGAGCTCAGTTGTCATTCAGTCACTAAGATCCTATATCAACCAATTCGTTTCATAGACAAAAGCAAAAAAAGCAATCCAGTCAAATTTAAGAATGTGTGTGTCCTCGTCGAACTTTGATACATTCCGTAATGCGTGATGACATCGAATAACAATAATTTCAATAAATGCAACTCAAGGAGCTGCCACTGTTCAATCAGTCTTTCAGCCAGAAAGTTCACGAATACAGGTGGAAGTTTGTATCGCTCTCACCGATTGGAGGTAGGTCAGGTGAATGTGCAGTCAATCAAGTGTTTGCATGTTCAAGCTCCTTTACAGCTGAAGAGAGATGTGCCCTAGTGCTATCATCTTGGATCACAAGATCTTACTTCCCTTGCCAGTGGCGCAACAGCCGGCAACACAACTTCTTTAACACATGTCACCTGTCATTGTGCCTTCGATGACAACTGCCGTCGCTCTTCCATCGTGCCAAAAATTCCCCAGTGCATCACACTTCCACCACTCGCATCTGTCGTGTTCTTTCATACAGTATGAAGCAAAACGTTCACTTGGAAGACGATAGTCACGAATGCGGTCGTTATTGAAAGCAAGAGTGAACCTTGATTTGTCTGTCCACTAGACTTTCTGCCATTGTCGATCATTCCACGAGCGGTGATTTTCGCATCACGCAACTCGTCTCCTTCAATGCTCATCGGAATTCTCATACATGGTCGTCGAGATTGTATATCAGCTTCTCTCAATCTCCGATATACAGTTCGAGCGCTGCAGTCTACGCTCGCAGCAACTTTCTAGCTGATAATTAGCCTTGGGGCAGGCACATCTGCTCCTCCTATCGACTAAAACTAAGCGTACATGTGTTTGCACGGAAGAAACCCTTGATCTTCCACATTTCTTTCTGCTTTCCAACGTACCACCAGCTCCATACACCGACTCTTTGACAGCAGTTGTAAAGCTCTGTCCGTAGCGCGTCATTCTAATTACCATACTATTGGCAAACTGATAGTAAAATCATAAATGTTGCAGTAGTCGACAAATACGTTCAACTTACAACTGTAATTGTGGCTATCATATGGGCCTATCAATATCAAACTTTGAACTGTGACTGTTCTATATAACTCCTCTGATGTTAATGAATTGAATGGTGATGCAAAGATAGCGAGATGTTACCTTAAACCTGACGAATAAATGAAACAGGCTTCAATTTAAGTCAATGATAGTTGGTTTCATCATTCATGTCAATTTTTCATTTCCTTAAGGATGATAGTCCTTTTCTATTTCCACTACTACAGGGTGAAGTAGCGGAATAAAGGGGAGGTAGGTACTAAAGCCGAGAGACAAAGGAAAAAGCTTTCTAAATCTTTCATTGTTTCATGAAACAATGAATGGCGTCTGCCGAGTTCCTCATCTTGTCGGACACGATCAAAGAAAAACACATGTTAATACGCACATTGCAACTTTTAGCAAAAATCATATTTTCTTTGTGTTCTCTGATTAAGCGAAAAGTCATGTTTTCGATATTGAGTGTCTTCAGGTAATTTCCTATCATGTGTATGTGATATTACCATGTTTCCAATCGACAATGCATGCAAGAATGTAGTTAAAAATGAATTAAATTGCTCATAATGCTTGTGTTTGCCGACATTAGGAGGCTTGCCAAATCTGAATGTGTTTCGCTTCGTAGACATTCCATGTGAAAAACATGCTTCTGGGCTTAGTACTTTTTGCTTAATCAGAGAAAACATAGTTAATCTCAATTTTACCAAAAAACGTCAATCTGTGACCCATTGGGTCAACATGTGTTTTTCTTTTATCTTATCTGACAACAAGAAGAACCGGGTAGAACTCGGCAGACGCGCAGATTTTTAGTAAGCATAAGGTGCACATCAATCTGTGAAAGTTTCATCTCCGGCCTCATTTCGCGCAGAAACTCTCTCTGGCTGCCGGACTATCTAAGACCGAACAACGGCGATCTGTGATCGTCTTCAATTTTAGCTGAGGCTTCAAAAAGTCCATGCAAATCTTCCTGACATTTATCCGAAATACATGGACTTAGATAGGGCGTTGTTCTTCATATTTTGCATACTTTTGAATGGCAATATAATGAAGATGATCCCGACAGACTCAATTTTGTCTATGGGTTTTACACCGCCTGGAAGAGTCTCCAACTTTCGCTTATATGTGAAATATTTATATTTCAGTCAATATTTACGTTAAAGGTGAAGAGAATAATCGAAATTGTCAACATTGACGGGTTCGAATTCGAGCCCGGCTGACCCCGTAGAGATACAAATAGCTAAATAAATAATGGCATGGTGCGATACATGGGGCACCAGGATAGAAGAGTTACGCACTTTTCTTTATCAAGGAAATTATGCACACACTTGTCTATCAGTCATTGCTCTAAGAGGAAATTGCGCCATTACCACTAAATGTGATGGAGAATTTCCTGAATTATTTGAGAAGCACGGCACCATGCTACTATTTGATGCTTTTATGTAATGGATTAGACCAGCGGTTTCCAAATCGATGGATGGGAAGGCGTAAATCTGGTGTCTGGCCGTCCGTCCACCAGTGTTCTTTTCTTGTGGAATATTCCAAATTATTAGCATATATTCAGCAGGTCAGGGATCTATCTGTGTCATCCTCATTTTCGATTTTTGTGAAGAAAAGTGAGAAAGCATTTTTGATTTTTGTTCTTGCGTTTCACCAGACGTGTCGGAAAAATATTATTGGAAAAATTGTCATCAGCCGGTTAAAAAAAGGATCTCACATTGAATACATAATGTCAATCACCCTTTTTCTATCTTTGTCATTGTTGGATAATATCTCCTATTAAATTAAGCGCTTTCAATTCAATGTGTGCCCGAATTGAACTTGAACTTACTATAAGGGGGCATCCATATAGTGTGCACACATTCAGAGGGGGAATGATGGGTATTCAAAATGCATGCAGTTGTGTGCAAGGGGGGCGGGGGTGTTTTCCAAAATGAGTGCGGACGCTTTCCACCTTATGAAAAATGAACGTAAGCTTAATAATTTAGTCACCAACAATCCTATTCTTGTAGACTACTGTTGTTTAACTTGAGTTCTATAAACATCTAAGACTAGGCTATATTCATCGCTTCCTATGTAGGCATTAATGACCAACTACATGCAGGAATTAGGCTATTGTTCCACGGTCACTCTCTAGTTATCGCTCTCTAGTCTACGTGTGATGAGCGCGCGTGCACCAAAGAGAAGCCCATGCATATGATTTGCATGAGCTTTTCGAGACTGGGAAAATCGGCCGAAGGCTTATATTGTTGTTAGAAACTGATGGCGCACAGGACAAAGCTCCCACATACCCGAAGCCTTTGGCTTGCGCTATCCACCTTTTCAGTTCCTGAATCTTGATGCCATAATTCATGTAGTGAATGCAGCTGGACTCTTTGCCTTCAACTCAGTGGAGAGACGGAATCCCCAAAGGACTATCAATTTTCATCTCTCAAAGATAGACTGTTGTTGACTGTCAGGGTTGAACCTTTTGACAATTACTGCATTAGCATGCAGAATCAACTATCGAAAGGAACATGTCAGGATTGTGGTCATTATTGGCCAAGCGCAGCAGCAACGAAGAGGCATAGGACAATTCATCGCATTCAGTCCGCTGCCTCATCCACTCACGCATCTCTCGATGAATCAAACGATGAGGATGAAATCACTGTAGCGTCCGTATTAAATGATGAATGTGTGCCCGTCAAAAATATCTTTGAATTGTTTACGATGGGGTTTTATTTCGAATAACTTTGACTTTTAGTTTGCTGTCTTGCATACCTTCATTAAGTAGGCCTTCGATCATCATAATTTATGAGTATATCATTATAGGCTACATGTATATGTTTCAATGTTTTTATAGACCTCATTCGAATAATAGCTGTTAGTCTGATTCCATTTCAAAAAGTGATTTTATGTCTACAATGAGTTTTATTCATATTTTAAGTAGTTTTTTATTGTGTGGCGAACCGACACAAAAGCTTTAGCCTACTCTTAATTTTGGTGATAATCCTGATTGTTTTTGTTTGGTTGTTGCAATACGCTCTCTATTTTGTTTTGTTTTGTTTTTCTATACCGATTAAATCTTATGAACAAACTACTTGCCTATTTGCAGATATCAAAATAAAGATCTGCTTTGACAAATGATGTGTTTTGATACTAGCGGCGTAGAACAGTTTTTAGTTTGAATGTTTATAGACTGCCACAGCAAATCTCATCCTGTAGAAGTATTTGTAAATTTCTATGACTAGATCCTACAATCAAGAGATGCAGATTGTGGTGGATTTGGATTTCTTTTGTTCAATAATCATTTAAGCTTATAAATGTCAGAGGCATACCGGGACCGGTCTCGAACTTTGCAATGTCGGGGGGGGGGGTTCAAAACTGTGCGCACGCATTGAGGGGGTGGGTTCGATAAATGCAACCTAATCTAGCTCTTATCCTGGCATCTTGCCTTTAAAAAAAACTTCAAAAAAAATAGAAGAGGTTAACAGACAGGGGTATCTGCAAGAAGAAATTTTTCTTATGTCTTACACCTAACCCTGTAGACCTGTAGACGTCCATGAGATGCTGTGTGGAATAAGTAAGGTGCGGCGATTTAAATCGATTCCAGCGAAAAAAATCGAAATCGATCAAAATTATCAAAAATCAAAAGTATTTCGATCAATTTTTTGATATATCTTCTTAGCAACGTTATTATTGTTTTTTAAACCATCACTGACTTGAAAATTCCCTTGGCAGAACAGTAGAAGGTTTCATTATTACGGCCTGATAGTATTCGGTGCTAGCGCTGTGAATTGCGAAGTGACGAAAGCAAGCATGACACACGAGAACTTAAAGTAGCATGAATCCATCTGTCCATGACTACCTCTATTCTATTGAACCTGCAATTGGCCTGAGGTTGCTATGCTATTATTATTCTTGCCTCTATTTAATGCCTCCACCCATCACGTCTTTACGGTGTAGACTGCGAATCATTTCGTCACATAGCGTAATTTTGAACTATAGCAAGAATTTTGAACTATTGAAACGCCGCCGCTGAATATACAGTGTGTATGATTGACTGGAATTCAGTCTTTTCTTTAAGCTAGATTGAAATTGCTGCTGAAAATATGACATTCGTAGGCCACAATACGTCAAAATTCAAAAATGATATAGAGTAAGGTTAATTATTTTAGCTTTTTTATCAAACCAAAGTCATATTAGAACACTACAAAAACGAAAAAAGAAATGCCGCCTTGGGCCTATGCAAACACGCGAAGAATATAAATAAATTGAACATGCATTGTTACAATAATTTCTGATAGGGGACCTGTGTACTTTTCAATAATTGAAAGAAACGTAAAAATATGACATTAGAAAAAATCGATCGAAATTATAATCTAAAAATCGCCGCACCTTAGGAATAGGTGCTAGTGTGAGTATACCAACAGCAAGAACGAGGATTAGCAGTGCTGTAACAGCAGCCTAAAGATTTCTTTTTTGTCCGCTTTTGGGTCACAGCTGATCAATAGTAAATCGTTGCAACGAGAAAGCGTAATTTTCTTTTAACTGGTTAAGAACTTATGCAGTGATTTCAATAGCATTGCTTTTGTAGACCTACGGATTGGAGAACGTCATCACGACTGCCTAAATTCATTATCTAAATTACTTACAATTGGGCTATATCATAATTGAGTGCTAGGATGATTTTTATCATCGCATGAGAAATACATGCATCTGCCACTAAGTGATAGTGGTTGCCAAATTGATCATCGTTGAGCAAAACTTAATTGAGTAAGAAATTCCCATGGATAAAGGTGCATATTATGAGCTTCATATTGTCTCTTGCTACAAACATAACAGAAAAATCCTATAGAGCTAGTGGTCATCTTCATAAAGAAAGTGATATCACAAAAAATGCGCTTCATCATGTGTTATTGAACAGACAAGAGCTGCATTCGCTAAGCACCTTCTTGTACCTCACTGCTCCTTCTCCACTTTCTTCTAAAATCCCACTCATTTGTAAAGTAAAATTTAAATTTTGCATAAGTACTCGCAATGAACAAACATTTAACTTACATCATTTCACAATATCAGTCAACTGCTTCATCACATAATGTATGAATTTCTCTCCGTGAATCGATTTTCTTTTGAATTCATTAACTGATGACAATGGCATATTTTCAAAAGTAGAACATCTAAGAATTTACGGAAAATATGAAATTCAGACAATGTAATACTTGCTAGGAGAGACGATCTCATAAATAAGAGAATTTGCCAATGACAATTGATACTGCAGCAATGTTTCAAGCTTGATACGTTTGACATTTCAGTTTCATTCATCATAACTATGCTTTTTTATCTACTATTAGAAGTTAATCGTGCACTCGCTTTCTCTCCATTGTTACAAGCGTCCTTTGCACAGCTCCGTAAAATATGATCAAATGCTGTTTTCCTCTAGATATTGGTTATGAGAATGTGAAATAAATAACAAGAGAATGAACTCAAGAAATCTTGGAAAATATTAGTTGAATAGCGTTTTACTTTGAATTTATAATGATGATTTTTAAAACTAGATGCTTCGTTGCCATCGGTCGGGATTCTTTTATTTAAAGTGAAAAATATAATTTTCTACGACCGTGTAGTTGTATATTCACAACATTTCGGCTTATGCTTAATCAAGGGATGTAGAAAAAGGAAATTGCACTGAATGCCATTAAGAAATTCAAACTAACCTGTCTATCTATGGAATACATATATATTTATGAAAAGCCTCAGTAGAGCATGGACCAAAATATGTAACAAACAATATATTGGGGAAACTGCGAAGACAATGAGGTGAAGGATTTAAAAGATCCTGAATCAGAAGTTTATAAACATCCTCTGACACAGCTCCATCACATGGTCAATACTCCATCGCAAACTACAATATGCAGTTCTTAGAAAAAGGGTCGAACAGCATCTACCGAAGAACTACTTGATCTCATTGATATATCCGTCTAATTGCAAATTTCTTTCTTCTTTTAGATAAGTTCTTCACCCTCTTGCATCAAAATCAATCTATGATACCATTAATGTTTAAGTTATGTCCATGCTGTACGACGGTTTTGGCCATTTCCAAACGTGAGCGACACTACATTTACAGACATTCAAAGGTCAGCATCTCCTAAGACAACGTACGAATGAGCATTATTTGTATTAGAGATTAACCAACCATAGTAGCTGTCTTTCACGCACACACACACAGACATATATATATATATATATATCGGCTCTGAGGAGGAAAAATTTTTTGGAAAGCAGGAGCGTGAGCGACACATTTCATTTCTTGAACACGGATTTCAAGTACTAGTCAATGTACCCCATTTTCTACTCGAATAATTCTGTTAGGGATTCAATTCTGTTCATGCATTTCAATGAAGTTCTAAAGTACACATAATGTATCCGGTATATTTAAATAGAAATATATCGTTAAGTCATATGAGAGTATTTTGTATGGTGTGAGCGACACTACACGAATTACGTGAGTGCAACTGCACATCAGAATTTTTGGATTTACTTATCGTAATTATGCTGCTCACTTTATCTTTATTAAAGAGGATGAACATAATAAGTACGTGTATGTAAATCAAATATTCAGTTATAGTTTATTATTAGGACCAATTATTATTTATTTGATGTGGGCTATTATATTGGATAAATAAATGTAACTTGAAAAAATATAAGCACTACAACTTATATGGCACACGACATTAATTCAAAAGTAAACAACAAAATCCATATTATAACACATTTCTTCAGGGTCAAGCTCTTCAAAATGTGTGTAAGTCGCCTCGACGACCGATTTGAGGCCGCTTAATTGTTCGTCCTACGACTATTGAATCTTCATACCACCCTGTGTCGTCCTCGTGCTCCAATTTCCACCATCCGTGGTTTTGTGCAACAAGACATCGCACTTTAACTGAAGTCCCATAAGTGTCCGTTACAATTTCAATATGAATACCTTCATCTTATATCAGTTCAGCAATCCATTGTCCTTGTCTATAATCTGTTTGTCTAACTTTCGGTCCTGCAATAACTTGTGTGATAACTTGACACGTTCTGAATGAATTTCTTGCAATAACTGCTGTCTACAGAAATTATCTGATACCTAAATATGTACCGAGATGCCTTTTTGAACCAATGAGGTCAATTACTTTGAGACATTTGCAAAAATTGTGTTCATGAGTGACACTACATGACGAGTCATTTTCTCTGCATACTCCCACGAAACAGTTTTCACCAACATCGCTTAATGGAAGAGAAAGATGAAAATATAGCAGAAAAATTGTGAGTGACACTATATCAAATTGTTGGTTTTCGGTTATTTGTCGAGTCCATTTTACTTAACTTAGATGCATGATATTCAACTTGCTTGTTAATCCTATTCATTAAGATAAAAATAAGATTATTTAGAATACTTGAAAGCAATTTTATAGTGTCAAAACAGAGACGTTTTGATCGGATACATCAAACCGTAAGAATGTGCAGCGGAAACTTATCTTTCATACGGTCATATGAACATCATCCAATTGAAATCTGGGAAAATCAAACTAATCCGAAACATTTTAATTGTATTACGGTTCGAATATACGCTCGTAATTTAGTGTGAGTAATATATAACAAATTAATTTTTCAGTCGCTATGCTTCTGTTTGGAATGGCCTTTTAGGTTCCATTTTATTGATCGACAGGTTAGTTTGAATTTCCCAATGACATTTTAGTACAATTTCCTTTTTCTGCATCCTTTTATTAAACCTAGGCTCAAATATTGTGGTTATACAACTACACGGTCATAGAAAATTATGCTTTTTAGTTTTAAATAATTATTTTAACTTTAAAATTACGACCTCTAGATGAGTCATAAGAAAAATCGGTTGTCAACTTTCAGACCTACAGTATCATAGCGTGCTGTTTTTGAATCAGGCAACCACAATTTAGTTACTTAAGTCTCTGTCCACTCTTTTTATTGTCATCATATGATCGATGACCACTTTGTCATCATGAAACTTTGAGTAATGGCAATAAATTCGCAGCGAATCCTTATATAAAGCTATTGATACAAGCTCTCGCATGGTGTATGACGTCAGGTGCTAATGTGTGACTTGGCATAAGAATTGAATGAACTTTATCATATTTTAGCTTGTATGTCTCTTTTCTGATCAGTTCTGTAGATGCGTATACATGTGTACGTCTTTTCGTCCATTTTACAAAGACAATTAGACCATGTTGCTGAAGGCAAAAATAATTCGCTTGACCGCATTCCACATGATTTCTCCGGTTTTATGAGTTGGAATTATTTAAACATCGTCTTGTTCGCATTAGGGTTGAAAAGACAGAGCTTGATTAAAAGCATTTATCCTTCATTGACTTTGCTTTTTTCACATATTTTCAAAGACAGATATGAGATATTCTTAAGCAAATTAAAGAGTATAGACATTATTAGCATATTACCTTCTTTCATGAGTGTTCCACGCTGTTGTTTGGATGGATTTGGTTGTCACTGATTACTCTTTCATGCATTGCTTTTACACACTAACGCAAGACACAACTACGGCATGTCACATGTTTCTAAGATATACAAAGTGTGAAAAGTAAGTTCCGAACCGGTAGAAATTTTTCAGGCTAAGGAGTAGTTCGCTTATTATTGCTGAAATGACTGGAATACGATATTTGTGAACGTTTGAATTCATACATTTATTTAAGTTAGCTTGAAATTGAGTCACTATTGTTCTGTACAATTGTAGCGCAATTAACTGTTTGCTAATGTTGATAACTACATTAATTTCAACTATTTGGCACTCACCCAGCGATCAGAATGAGAGCACATACACCCCACGTATATTGGCCGACACGAAACTCCACTCTTGTCTCTGCACGCGAGGAACAATGCGGACATAGGATGGTAATAGGATCAAGATTAAACTGTTGAATGATTATAGTCGGTCTTGGCTGATCGGTCTCCGGAGGGCCTGGAAGAGATAGGAAAATGAAAATGTCTCGTGTCAACTTTCGCTCTTGATCAACAGGTCTACTCGTCTTCGCTATAATATGTACATACAAGTTTCTTCATAATCTTTTCGAAGTCACGATTTGACTGATAAATAATGTCATAGTGAGATGGCAGCAAGATCATGGTGACGTCATGCATGGGAGACTGCTGTAATGTTGCAATGTAAGGATCATAATTAAAGGTCCATTCCAGGGATGCGGAGTCGGAGTCCTATCACTTTTACTGGAGTCGAAGACTTCGGCCTATAACTAGACCAGAAATATAATACAAACAAATTATTTATTCTTGTGCATATAGCTGTCACTGTCTTGATGTCAACTTTCTCCGTCAAACAAAAGTACATATAGACACTGCTGCATGCAAAGCTTGTAATAGTAGAGGGAATGAACCGTGATAGTGAAAAAAGGATTGTTTTTTCACTGTGATTTAGTAGAGAAGACAAGCCTTCCTAGCCTCGATCACACACGCAGCAAAGGTCGCATCAGAGACAAAAATGAAATACTAGTTTATTTGAGAGCATTACCTCTTATCCTCACGTTAATCGTGTGTGATGGCTCATCCAAAGCGCATATTAAAATCAAAAGAGTACTCATATTTTCGGAGAAGGATGGAAATTTCCTGTCTGGTTGAGACTGGAGAAAGGCCATGTGAAGCACACATCAACAAGATGGGAGGAGACGAGTCATGTGTATCCAACTTAAAGTGACATTTGATAAACTTTCATCGAAAATGATTGATAATTGATACACCAATGATCATTAAAATGCCTATAATGATTTATGATGTAGGTTACCAGGTTTTTAAAATAAACTAGGGACTAAGCTTTATATACTTGCCACCCAGAGTCGGAGTCGCAGTCCTATAAAAAATGATAGGACTCCGCATCCCTGATCCATACACACACAAACACAACAGCGGCGGCAAAGCTCAAAGCGCCTGCAGTTAAATAGTAGTGTAAACGGGAACAATAGCCAATTCACAACTTTTGATGATAACGAGATTTGGGATTGGTGGTCTGAAGACTCGGAATCGGGATTAACAAAATCACTTATTACTACGACTAGTGGCCCTTTTATATGTAGTTGTTGACTTACGCTTTTTATTGTAAGATCGACCACCGAATGCGCTGGACGCCGAAGATCTGTCGTTTACCAATTTAACCTTATTACATCGACGACTGTAAACTTTGGAGAGTTTTTGCGTTATACTGAAAAACTGTGATTCCAAAATCCTGATTATTCCCAAATCCGGGATCGCATGATTGAAGATCCTCAAACCTTTCAACCGTTATGCAAATAACAATTTCACAGATGGAAAAGAACTGAGCATCTTGTTGGATTTGAGCAGCCGACCTCTGACATTCTGGGCCAATGTGCTACCAACCAATCTGTCGACGAGCGACCTTGGTCCTCGATTACGCAACTGCGATCAAATGGAGGAGTTCTTCCTGAGCATGCTAACTAGAAATGTACGAATCGTATCCAATCATAGCGTATCAAAACAACTATCATGCCGTTCGATTATAATTAGATTGGATAGTGCATCCTAAGAAATGCATGTTGATTATGTTTGGTAAATTAGCCAATTAATAGATCACTACTGAAATGCGGCCCTCTTTTTAGTTCGGATACATTTGTTATTCCTGCAATGCGAGCAGCATGTGTTCACCACAAAGATGATCCAAGGCCTCTGAAAATCAGGAATTAGAAGTCATATCATTTTGACTCCGACTCTGTACTCCTGCTTCAAATAGCATGTATTTGGAAAATAGTGTTGGTTTCAAGTTTCAAACTGAGATTGTTTGGTCATCCAAGTATATGGGTCATCAGAAAAGAGATCAACACATAGCTGACGGCTCAATTAAACACATGCTTTCCCAGACATGGAAAGTTCCTAGATGCCTGAATGTCTCGATTAGTAGACCAAGGAGCGCATTCTTCCGCGTAAAAAATCAAACTAATTTACCCAAATTTTTGCCTCCTGCTCGTTAAGGATGTTATGATGACTGAACTACAATGATATTGTTGAAAATTGAAATAACAGAATAGTACATAGGAAAGTGCAAAAAAGCTAAAGAATCGTGGAACTAACAAATAGAAGAAGTTCAATAGAAAAAAGGTGAAATGGAACATCGAGAAAGAAAATTTGGAAGGTCAAAACACTACATCCCATTGGTCTTCTTTACATCAGTCTTTCTGTTGGCAATCCTTTTATAAACAAAGCCTCAGATGACTTTGGGAATGGTCCACTTGAAGTTAAAAATTTGATGATGTTGAAGCATATGCACATGCATGTACCGGTATACCAATGATTCCGATTGCGTTGCATGTCTGTAAGTTCTTTGTTTGACTGTTTGTCTGATGTAAAGGTTTTGACCAAGGTCACCGCACTTGTTCTCCCGAAACCACGGTGACCGATTGTGAATTGCCACCGAGCACCAGATTAGAATGAGGAATGTACCCTTTGAACTTTAGAGATATGTACATACCCTTCTAAAGACAGGTTGCAGCCACAATTTGGACCTTAATGGGTGACGCCTCTAATGACTGACTCAGGAGAAAGCTTGCCAATAAAGATTATTCAGTGCTCTCATTTGTTAACTTTCAAGTGATCTCCAGGACTCAAACTGTGGCAATGGAATCTGAAAGACAACTGCCCTGGAATCCCAATCAAATGCACCGCATCATTTCGACTGCACCCGTGGAAGGAGGCATATAGGGCGAGCGGAACGTACGTTATCCAACAGGACATCGGATCATGTCCCCATATGATTGCGTGACGGCAAGCGAGGAAAAACAACGAGTAGCAGTATTAAGTGTTTGCGCCAATTTAAAGCAATGTGCCAATCAGAGTTTTCGTGTTCTTTGCTGATTTAGAGGCAAGCTCCATCTCAGTGTCATCGGAACCCCCTTTATTATTCACATGGACAAGCTAATTTGTGTGTGTTGAAGCGTGAAGAAGATTTGTTAACTATGGATATTATTAATTTACTTTTACCATGGTAATCTTTTCCTCTAGCTTAATTTTGAAGTACGTGTATGCGTGTACTACTCTGCTTCGCTTTATCAGCATAATGGTTTTTCAACTTTTTCTTCTTATGTTGGGTCTCCGTGTGTCACACTTGCTTGTCCGTCCTCGTATCTGTTATTTGCTGCATGCTCGCTGGCTGGCATAAACAGCAAGTTCATAAACACGGTTCATACTGATTCCCCTGTGCCAATTAATTCCCCTTGTGTGCCTTGCTTAGTAGCCGGCGAAATATATCGATCAATGAGTAATGCCAGGGTGCAGTTCCACATCTAAAGGACATGTAAGTCTAATGGCATATATAAGAAGGTCAAACTATTTGATCTATACGACTTCTTCAAGGTAACAAGAATCGGGCTACTATGTAGCACTACAGCTATGTAACATAGCCACTGCGACTTTACTTCAATTTGTCGTTGCAGTTTTCAGTCTAGTGTGAACGCACTTCAATCTGGTCGTAAAAAGTTAAAATGCTAAATTTTCAAGGGCTTTAGCAATGAACAGAGCGAACGACTTTTTGGGCGCTGATCTTTTTAACTAACGATTAAAAAATAGGTGCTTTCGGATGCCCTGATGGGCATTCATGTCAGTCTGAAAGAAATTTTTCTATCAATTTCGCTTGTCGAATCCACTGAACATCATCACAAATAAGTAAGAAATTTCAGTTAGTCGGAAGCGTGACGCCAGCATAGAGAAATGCCGGGAATTAAATTGTCAGTGCCTCCCCTTTTACTTGACAGCATATGGAGCTATGGGTGACGAAGCCATGCAATTTGTTACGCGCCTAGGAACCAGACTCGCAACACAGACCGGTGTGACTGTCCACGATGCCATTGCTTCTATTTATGGGATGATATCTGTTGCGTTGTAAGGTACAATGCCAAGGCCATTTTGAAAAGAACCGAGGCCTCCGTTGTCCAAGCGAGATCTTAAGGACCGTGACTTGATGACTTTTTTCAATTTATCCTGGACTTTTCAAGTGTTCTCTTCTCCTCTTTCGTCAGTTAGTAAACATGACATCCAACCTGTATGTAGTGTCTCAAAAAATGATTGTTCGAAGTTGAGTAACAATTACTTTTACGTTGACGATTATTCTGCCTCATACACGTGTGTTGTAGAAGAAGACAGAAAACTTGTTGAAATTCGCATTGGATTTTAAGAGTGTAGTTTCAGGGGACATCTCCAATCAAAACATTATCACATTAATTAATATCAGACGATCATGCGGATTCGCATAAATGCTGAAAGAGGCAATGAACACGCATGATGCTTTATTTTTTTCTGTCTTTCCTATTCTCTTGGGATGTATGTGTTTCATACTCGCTTAGCAGCTCAGCGCAACTTGTGCAGTCATTTTAGGGCGTTTTTTCATTTCACTGGCGCCTTGTGACTTCAATCTCTTACGTACCTTTTAAATACATTAAAAATGATGATCATTGAATCGCGTGTCCGTTATTCTATTTTAATGCTCGGAAAAGAAAAGAATCTCTACATAGCGTTCTTAGAATAAATACATCGATTTGTAAGCATGTTTTGAAGAAGGAAGATTTCATGCACACCCACTGTATGACTTTATCACATGTTATTGACAGATCTAAGCTGATTTTTCTGTATTTTGAATGAAGTTCGAGACTTATCTCCAGACGTTGTAGAATACACAAAAGAAGGTATTGCAAAACAGGAAAATGAATTTTCCATTTTACTAATGTTGTATGTAATCGACTCGACGGGACATGCCTCATAGGCCAACTTGGGACACAAAAATTCAGTTAACAGAATAAAAATCTCTTATTCTTCAGCAGTTTTGGTCGCTTGGCTATGAAGCTGATGAAAATGCTACGAATTATTATTTTCACGTGTAGTCTGACAATATTTTAGTTGCATTTGTGATGACTTGCTATGAATAGTTTGAAAAATGAAATCAAGGCAAAATTCAGTAACGATATAAAAACTATGTTCCATTTCATGGGTAGAACATTCCAAATACTGTAGTGGATATTTCTGAAAAATGCCTTTAATTGACGTTTCAGTGTAAATCAAGTAAAATGATGAATTTTTATCTATTTGGTCAATATCATCGATTTTCACGATTTTCAGGATTTATAATTCTATCAGTACAGGTGAGACATTTTTTCTACTCTAAAAGTTTACACTTTGTCTTTTTATAAATATGATTTTGACATCTGTTGATGTACACTGGTCGGTTCACCTGATCTTAATAATACGTAATAATTGATAATTGGTAAGACATGTAGGATATGGGACAGTTAAGCCAGATTGTACATACTTGTACCACAGAAAAATTGTACTTCCGATGATGAATGTAGGTTAGCGTTTGAACAATGTTTCGAGAATAAATGTGCATCGTGCAAAGATGTATGTAATTATTTTAACAAATAGACTACATCACGAAACAAAACTATCTCTGAAAAATTTCAGATAATGAGAATAAGCATCTTTTGCAACCTTGCCTTCCTTTCGGTTGATATGTGAATTTCGTTTTTTCATATGTTACAATGGTGAAAGTTTGTCATGTTTATCTTTGTCCAAAAATTTTTTGGCAATTAACAATTTATGACTTCTGGTCCACGTTACACGGTTCTCCCTCGTCACCTCAATTTAAGGCGATCAAATGAAGGCATAGCTTATAACGCCGAATGATATAAAATTCACGCTTAGGGAAATACGACGATTACTCAGCTGTAATCAAAATCTATACTACTAATTACATCCTCGTTAAAAATAAAAATCGAAGTTTTCATGCTGTGGGGAAATTCATCATTTCGCTGATCTACAGGTTTATTATCATTCCAAGGCATGATAGTGCGGCTTATAATGTCTCGTTCAGCCCTATCACTGCGCATGGAAGTTCCTCATGGCCACTCCCCTCATTCAGCAGTTGAGCAGCTAGGCCTACAGCCACTGCTGTCATGTCCACTTGCTCCAATCTCGCGAGTTCAAAGATGAGCTCTACTCACTGATTTCATAGAAGAGGATCTCCCTGAAATCCAAACGTTAAGTCGAACACTAGATAAAACTCACTCACCACTGAAAAAGTTGACCAACCGCGTAATACTGAGTGGGTAAAAGGTAACTGTGTCGAATATGTTCCCTTAAAATCTTGGGTGTAATTCGATAAATTGATGCTTTACAAGCTATGTGGCCTGATGAACTCTGAGTATTTTTATCACGTTGTTGTGCGCCGGTTGTGTCCTCGCGTCTGTCTGATCTGTGATACTTCGTGATAGCTTTTGGTCTACTTCGGTCTTTCTGAGAATTTTTGGCATCACATCGCTCGTCGTTACCTCGTCTACGTCGTTCTGCTACTATCATCGGTAAAATTCATCAGCATCTCGCGTTTTTGGAGGATTTGTAAAATTCCATCTCTCGTCAGCGATCTTCGTTCATTTTACATCATCGAGACATTTGGTTGCGCCAGCGAAGTGAGTGTCTAACCATCCAGGAGAGTGTGACATCACAATCGTCTTTAACTGCACTGGTTTTCTACAATTGCCGGTTTCAGACGGAGTTACTCTACACACAATTGTCGTGTTGGTATAGTCCAGTGGCAACGAGCATAACTCTTGGGTCGAAGTTACTTGGTTCGAGCCCCTGTTGCTTTTTGGCACTATTTGACATTCTGGTTTGACTTTTTGATACCGCTTTATCCAGAAATTCGGACTTCCCGTGATACTTACTGTTCATCATGGAGTGCTTCGCAGAGTCTTGCCTAATTTCTGAAAAATCAAAAGATCGTGAAAAACGGGGGTTGCTTCAAAGTTTTTCATGCTATCTGTGTAGGTCACACTAAGACAATTGAATTACAGTGCAGACATCGCCAAGAGATCGATAATATCGGAATTCGATTGCAAGTTGCAAGACCTTCGGAAACTGAAGAATTGTGTGAATCAATCTCGAAGCAATGCGAATTATTAAAGTCAAGACTTAGCAAGGTTGATATGCTTGATTCTGCATTCAAAGCACTGGAGGCACGAGCTTCAAGGGACACCAACGAATTGAACTCAAAGTGTGGATCTATGCAAAACCATATTCGTGCTTTGGAATTCGAAAAGCGGTTCCTGAAGAAGCAGTTTTGGTTAAAGGCGAGACTATATCTAGCTGCAATGAGGCTGTTGAATGTATTGGAAGAAATCAAATCTGTCTACAGAATCGGCAAACTCGATCGATCTCGGAAGTCAGGAAACAAGCCGAGGCTGATCATGGTGAGAGCTAATGAGAAGGTGGCGAGACAGTTCCTTTCCAAGTCAAGGTCTTTGAAGACAGCAACATTGAATAAAGTGTTCATTCATGAAGACCTACCTCCCGAGATCAGCAAGAAGCTTGCTGAAATGCGGAAGATGGCCTACGAATATCGATTGAATCATCCGGGTGAAACTGCATATGTCAAAGGCAAGAAGCTGTACATCAACGACGTTGTCATTGAAGAAATTCCGCAGGATTTTTGATTGATGTTTTTAAGCGACCTAAATTGAGGAGGAGAGTGCCTGCTATTCTACTAACTAACATTCGTTCAATCAGTAATAAACTCGACGAACTTCGCTGTCTCGTAATGGAAAAAATGTTGTTATTTGCACTGAAACCTGGCTCAATTCTGCGAGTCCTATCAATGCCGTTGGCATCGGAGGCTACAGCTGTCACCGAACTGATCGACTCAATGATTCTTGTCGCGGAGGCGTTGCAATCTGGGTGAAATCTCAACTCAAATCTGTAAAACTTCTATTTCCGATGTTCGATGGTATTGAAGTGTGTACAGGTCACCTGCAGGCTATGAACATTATTTTTCGTGAAGCTTTCTCGTCAGCATTGGATGAAACTCTATCGGCTCGCTAGGTTTGACGAACTCGCTGGCAACAGGGATGTTAAGATTAAGCGAGTTTTCTATGATATGCGTGATGCCAACATTATTGAGTTTGAGAAGCGATTCATGTCAAATGATTTAAGCAATTTCTATTAAGAAGTGCAATATTTTGTGTGAATATTTGCATCACGACATACAAGCCATTTCATGTACTTCACGGACTCTGATGCGCCATGGATTACACCGATATGCGATAATTGAACGAGCAATACTGCGGTGTGATGAACATTGCGATTGATGAAGTTCCTGACGACTCGTGGATGCCAGCTTTCGATGAAGTTGATGTTTGGAGGTATTTGTCACACATACGATCAAAATAAATTGCCGAGCGAATAATTCTTAACGATATGTGGGAGAAATCAGTTTGCCTCCATTTTATTAGCCAATGCGTTAGAGTCAATTGCATAAAGAGTGACTCAAGGCGAATTACTAGTGGTGTGCTTTTTGGTATTTATATGCAGTCATTACTGTTTCATGGGTTTGTGGATTCTCATAGGCTAGGCAACGAAGACGGTCGAAAAAATCAAAATATGAGATCGAAATCTTATCGAGCGTGTCGTCAGTCAGCCGGGATGGAACCTGATTTCGGCAAGGATATGACAATGATCGATGATACGATTCGCGGTGGTTTTAGGGTTAGTTGTGCAATCGAATGATACATCGAAAGGAGTTAAATTTGAACGTCCGTCCGCTTTGTGTGTGCTTTTTTCCGAAATCTTTCTTGAAATAAATCACATGTGGGATAATATAACTTCGGACAATGCGCACAGCGTATGTACATCCTGGTAGTAATTTCTTATACCAACATATGATCGCACATGCACGAATCTATAGGGTACTGATTAGGAGTCTCATCGAATTACGCTTCTCTTTTTCATTGGACTGTCCCTTCGAGAATCTCGGTGTTTTAGAACGAGCTGTCAAAGCCGCTGTCTTAAGATTAAAGGTATTGAGCTTCCTTGATTTGTCCACAAGGAGTTCGAGCAGCTGATGGACTTTTCTATGGCATTCCAACTTGCGATACTTTTTTAGACTGTCTTTTCCAGTGGGCGTTTCCCAGTGGGCGTTCTGTCTCACCGTTTCTGGTCATACATCTGGGTTCGCAACTCGTTTTTACCAAAGATGTGCTTACTTATTAACTCTGCATACTGTGATGATTTTCAAATTTTTTTTAATACGATGAAGCTTGTTATTTTGTTTGAACATTTGGGTTTTGTGTTTTGTGATTGCATTGCACTAACTTGTATTACTTTTCGATTCTTATTTGATGAAAAATAAACACCTTTCTCTCTCTCTCTCTCTCTCTCTCTCTTGAAATTCAATTAAGCAGAAATAGCAAAAATACATTTTGACAAAATATGACATTTTTTTCTAGACTGGAATAATTTCTTTGAAAAATCATTTTAAATTAGTATTTCAATAAATTGGAAACTGACGAAAGAATCGAATCAATGAAGTCGAAAATGATTTCAATAATCTACTGACATTTTGTGACAATCTCTACATTAAGTTTGGTGATCCTTCATTCATAATTTATTTCTGATGAACTTATCATCATCATAAATGCTCAATCTGTGTCTACTACAATTATGACAATCCAAATCTGAAGTTCGAAAAGTCAGTCAACCTCGAGTGAATTTATGGGATGCTGTCTGCTCAAACCATTTGATTGGTTCGTATTCTTTTCGGAAACCGTAACTAGGAAAAGTTACGCTAATATGTTGACCGAATTTGCACCGCTTATAAGATCTTGCCAGGGATTGCAAATGGCAACATAGGATTTCAAGAAGAACGTGCTCCAACCGGTTCGGGAAGGGCAATTGGATGTGCAAATCCCACGACAATGGACCACGAGAATGACCCATGAAGCCTTCTGGAGCGGCCCACGTCTTTTTTCTGAATAATGTGCATTAGGTTTTGTGCTTCCCATTGACAACATGCTTCTCTCTCTTGCTCTTGCATATTTTTGGTCAGATGAGATTATGCATAAAAAGTAAGATTTAAAGCTAATGACTGCTGGTGCTTTGCCACCAGTGCTTTTCAACGGTCCAGCAATTTCTAGGAGAATTCGATCCTAGTCTTTTATGTATAGAGCTGACTGATGCGTAAGCAGTTGATAAACGTTGGTGTACTTAGCATCATCCGTGGTAGGCACTGGTAGGGAAGAAGCGACGATGGTATTAACTTCAAATCCTGAACTTATTTCAATTTTTTGACCAAAAGATATTCTGAATGGAAAACATTGATCTTCCGAACAAGCTGGACAGCATGCTTTTGTACGATTTTTTAAAATATATATTTTCTCCATTGAACAGAGTCCATGTCAATAACATGTCAAAAATTGAAATTATGGACAATTTTATGACTTATCGATCAACAGAATTGTAAAGAGGACTTTTCATTGAAGAAAGTTCAATTCAACGTGCACGTGATGTTTTGCGAAGTGTTTACAAAGGTCTTAAGAAAGATTCACTTTGCAGCGGCCTGCAGGAACGCTCGGAAGATAAACCTGATTCGGTGGACCACATTCGCTTGAAGTTGCCGAACCCTGGATTACAGTGCTTATGAAAGACTCCTTCATCTATTTGAATTTGACGAATTTATCGGAGTCAAGATGATAATGAAAATGTAGCAAAAAAAGACGAGTGGTTAAATGTCTAAAATCTGGATGTGACATTCAGAAGGTATGAATATGATCTGTCAGAATTTGAAATCCAATGGGTGGCAAGTCTATCATGATTATTTTCATCAAATTGGCTATCTTTATAATCTGTGCAATCCTGAATCACAAAAATATGTGCGGCAAAGTGATAGGTCAATAACTGAGTCTGGCATGACACCATTCGCGCGGATAGTTGGCACCCAGGAGAATGCAGATCTGTATAATCTAAGAGCAGCAGTTAGACTTACCTGGAAGCGATGGCGGAAGAGTGGCATATGTAGCAGTTCCAGCGAGAAACACATTTGGGCATGCTGCAAGTTAAGATATCGATTGTCAATAAAAGAGATGGTAAAAATCGCATTTAGTAACTGAATAGATACTACATGCATGATATTGATTATTCATTCATGGATAAGATGATTATTTAAGCAATAAACTATTGAAAAATTGCAATATTGAACAAGATTTTAGATATCAAACATAAATGTAATAAGATGCAAAATCATATTCATATATTTGAAGGAAAGTTTACATGTGTCATCCTCTCAGGTAAAAAAAATAGGATCAAGATGTCGCCTGATTTCATCATCGTGATGGCCGCTTGCAACAGGAGTTGCACGCAAGAGGAAAACATCTTGTCTTTCCTGGAAGTGCCGCTTTGAATCATGCCTATTTGTCAACGGAAGGCGTGAAATTTGACGACTTCCTCGTTGCATCTGGGGCCTCTTCCTAGCTTCCCTACCCCTCCTAGGGCTTCGATTGTTCGTGGTGTAAAGGATGAGAGCGATGACGTCTCGTTTCGCCTAAGTTTCAGTTTCATACAAAATGTCTCGCTTTGCCAAAAATGTCAGCATTTATGTCATCTTAGTTATGTGGTGATCTGAGTGAATAATTAGCTCTGTCATATGCAGATATTCTAAAGACAGAAAATCTTTATGTCTCAGACACTTACCATGGATTTCATCCTGCATAAGAATACTCAAAAGTTCAAACCGATCGTGCATAGTTTTAGAGTTCCTGCCACCGAACATGCACTATCCAAACTTTAGAAGAGTGAACATGTTTAATTTCATAGTTACCATACACTGTATCCATTGGTATACTACTCCACATTCTTGCATCACATAGTTGAATTTTGACAGTAGTACTCGCAAAGTCAATCACAAATATTGGCTGATGCCGTGAAAACACCTTGAAGGCACCATTAACTTATCTTGACTTGAGATGGGATTAAACGAGTAAGACCAGTACGGCTGTTCTGAAAGTGACCTCAGATGCCCTGTTGAGCCTTGATGAAGGTCATGTCTGCCTAATGCTCTTTCTAGATCTTAGCTGTGCATTTGACTGTGTCGACCATGCTACCGTATCTCAGCGTCTCTGCATATCAGCAGGACTCCAGGGCACCGTGCTTTCTTGGTTCAAGTCCTTTTTGACAAACCGCTTAGTGTCTGTTGCTCACAATGTGAAGACCGAGTTCGTCCATCTGGCAAGCGGAGTACCTCAAGGATCAGTTCTCGGTCCTACCTTATTTTCCCTATACATTGCGACATAGCTCAACTTGTCCATCAGCGTGGCTTGGATGTCCATCTCTTTGCAGATGATGTTCTTGTATACGGTTCATCGCCTGCCAACGATGTGTCTGCCTTGACAATGAAGTCACTCGTTGTTTTGATGATATCAGGAAGTGGCTAGCAATGAACGGATTAAATCTCAATACAGGAAAGACAAGAATCATGTGGTGCCAGTCCCCTCAAACTCGACACGAGGTTTTAGGTCCTGTCGTCTTTGATGGTGTTAGCTTGAGCCCCAGCATCAGCGTGAAATATCTTGGTGTAACACTCGATCCTCACCTGACGTTTTCTACAAATGTCTCGCACACGGCAAGCTCCTGTTTCTCCTACAAGCTACGTTGTATTCGTTCAGTGAAAGGATCCCTTACACGTGCCCTTCTGATTATGCTGATCAATGCCCTTGTCTTTAATAGACTGGGCTACTGTCTTTCCGCACACTCTGATCTCCCTCCGTCTGCCATCTGGAGACTTCAAAGAATCGTCCACGCATCTGCTCGACTCGCATTTGGAGCAGGACAATGCAAGCATGTTTCACCGCTGCTTAGAGAGTTGCAATGGCTGTCGATCCGTGAGCGCATTGACTTGCGTCTTGGAGTCCTTGGTTTCAAATGCTGTCATGACATGGCTCCCTCTTATCTTTGTGGTCAACTCGTAGAAACATCATCAGTCCCTCGTCGTCAGTGTCTCCGATCGGCAACCCGCAGGTGCCTCATTCAACCTGCAGCTCCCTGCTCCACTTTCGGGGGTCGAAGCTTTGGTGTGACTGCCAGCCGATTGTGGAATCGCCTTCCTCAAACAGTGACATCTGCAAGCAGTGTCTCAGAATTCAAAAAACTTTTAAAAATGTTTCTTTTGAATTGTACATAGGCCTAGAAGCCGTCAGTGGCAGCATGACATTTTCTTTTAAATAAATTCATACTTGACTTGACCATCGATTTTATGAAGTCGCCATCAAATCTTCACAGTAGAAGGCATTGGTCAAATTCTGTCCTATGTTATACGAAATAGCATCTCCTCTGAAAATGCTAATAGCAGTTCGAACAAAGATTAGGCCAACCAATATCAAGCGGAACGAGACGCAGCCGTTTGAAAGTTACTCCTACTAATTGACATTCGGCATTATGGCAAGTGCCTTTTCGTATCATGGTGCACATCAGGGCTCTCGACTGGCTTGAGATGCGGTCGCCTCGTGGGGGCAGAAGATAAGTCAGATTGAGGACAAATGGTTTTCCCCTACTCTAGTTCGGTAATAACACATCAGCAGGGCGGCATGGGCGGTATTTCCGGTCTATAGTTCCTGACGAGGTGCCAGTGATACTTGTGTTGCTATTGCGAAGATATCACCTTTCAAGTTATCGTGCCTGGTAATCTTCTCGGCATTTTCAGCGCATCCGAAAGGCATGGTTGCTACTATCCGACCATCCAATGATCACTTTTTTCATTGCACAATAACATTAATGTGTGCATATTTAGAAACATTGGCAATGAATCGATGCTTTAAAATCATGTTGCAATAAACATATATCTTTCTGACTGACATGCGATAAATCAACTTTGATATGACTCGCGCAAACATGCTTAAAGGAGTCATTCAGAAACGTAGTTGTTTTGATTATGAACGAATTGAGTCTACATACTAGTGGAATGTGGTAAAGTGAAGCAACTACTTCTAGTGGCAAGATGGAGTATGCTCTTCAATATGTGATACTAACTCATTGTTTGACGTCCTGAAAATAAGTCTTTCATCGAGAGCATCTATGATCGAAGGAAATGAATATTCGATCCATGATCTCATAACGCTGTAATATGCATTGTAGGCCTATATGCTACGGTGGCTAGTAGTTCAGATAAAACTTCAGCAATCTCAATGGAAACAGTCTTTGGAATCTCAATGGAAACTGTGCGGAAGCCGAATTGATCAGAACTAAAATCTTTCAGAAATAGTGGTTTTGTTGAGTCTAGAATAACTCTTTAAAAAGTTAATAAATTTTGTCGGAAATGGGTAGCAGACTTATCAGCCTGATATCATCTAGTGTTGCTTGAAAAAAAAGATAGATCGCAGATGCCTTCCAGACGACCGTAACTTTTCCACTTCGCATTGAATGTGCAAAGAAGCTCGTAGACAAGTAGCCTTATTCGATATCGGACGGCAATATTAAGTTCCATAGGAGGTACATCCATAGGCCCAGGGAACGAAGTGAAAAATCCAGTCTGTGGCAGGGTCAGTGAGTCGATGTGATTTTTTTGAGATTGTGTGTAACGTTATCGGTTGATATTTTAGATAATACTTTTTTGTGATGTAGGAGAATTTGACTGAAAATTTTCAAAATGCAAATATATCATCTAGCTAGTAAGTCTTTATTTATAATGATGAGCTAAAACAGAATTAGTTAACTTCTGAACGGCATTGAAAATCAGTTATTGATTTCAAGAAACTGTCATCTTTCAAAAATCGTCCTACCTGAAACAATCTGCACAGGATATGAAAATCCAGGGATAGGTTCCGGTGGTGAGGTATCATCTAAAATCAAATGTTTGAAATGTATGAAAATATGTTCAGAGCTGTTCATATAGAAGTCGTCGGAATACAAATGTTGTGAAACACAGTTGGAAGTGGGGAATAAGCAATTGATAACATAAAATACAGTGCTGTTGCTTACACTTAACTTCTGTAATTAGAACGGTGACCCTGACAGGAAATGATTTTAATTGCACAAACATGTAAAATACATGTACAGGCCGGCCATAAAGTCACGCAGGATGTTCAAAACACCCTGTTCCCAGACATTCTCACCTATACAAATCCAAATACTGTGAATATATTCTCCTTATCATGGCAAATTGTCTGGTATCTCGCGATACCCCCTTGTACAAAGAACTTTGATAAAGATCTGCCTCAAAACAAGTACTGTATTTACGTCACTCAATCTATCTTCTAAGATATAATTCAACTCTTCATTCTTATTCAATTAAAGTTCTAGCATCTGATCCAACTGTCATTTTTGTGAATTGTGTTGAACTGTGTTGTATTCACTGCGAAATCAAGTCAGTGAAAGTCAGATTGAATAGTCATCACTTGCGGCGAAGAACCGATCGAACACACGTGTAAACAAAAGAATGGATTTACCTACCCGCATAAAGTTAGTGAAATTTTATTATCAATCCAATTGCTCTCCAAAACAAGCATTACGACTTTTTCGAAATGAATTTGGTATCAGGAATCCTCCTTGTTGTGAAACGACAGTTTCACGTCTCATCCAACGTTTCGAAACTACCGGCAGTGTTGAAGATGAGCCCCGATGTGAACGCCCAAGAGTTTCCGATGCCACAGTTCAGAAAGTTGAAGAAACTTTGACGGATTTGAAGAAGCGACACTCGCTAGGGGTGTGTAGCTCTACAAGAGTCGCAGCCAGCACTCAAGTACCGCAATCGACTGTCAAGAAAATTTTCCATGAGAGATTACATCTTCGACCATATCACATCCAAAGGGTCCAAGAACTTAAGGAAACTGACTATGAAAAGCGTTTACAATTCGCAAACCTCTTCACAGAGATGTGTGAGCGTGATCCAAGGTTCTTTGATTCGATCTTGTGGACTGATGAAGCTCATTTCTATTTGAATGGTTGTGTGTTTACCAGAAATTGTGTTATTTGGGCCGCTTCTAATCCGCATGTGACTGTCTCATCATCTCTACACCCAGAAAAGATTACCGTTTGGGGAGGCTTTACGTCAACAATGATTTTACCACCGTTCTTCTTTGATGGCAGTATTGACGGTGATTCCTATCTTGCTATGCTCTAGAGTCATGTTGTTCCATTGCTGAAACAGAGGCGAATGCTCTCTAAGACGACTTTCCAACAGGATGGAGCGCCTCCTCACATAAAGAGGTGCGTTGCTGATTATCTTCGGCAGCAGTTTGGGACAAGAATTACGAGTATCAGCCGATGCTTTGATCGTCCATGGCCTCCACGATCGCCTGATCTGTCACCGGCGGATTTCTGGTTTTGGGGTGCTCTAAAGCACAGAGTGTATCAAAGGTGTCCGACGACATTGGATGAGCTTAGAGAGGCAATTTGTGAAGAAATGAGCTCCATTTCCCCGTCAGAATTGCGCAGAAGCTGTGAGAATATTCTGGTTCGTCTTGAAGAATTGAAACTTAACCAAGGTCGTCATATTGAGAATTCATAGACTGTACACATTTTGTTTGACTACATTTATTTGTTAACGCTACCAATCAATATTTCGAATAGAATACAAGTTGTTTTTCTTATAAAAACTTGCTCTGGAATACTATTTCTTGAATAAAGAGTTGAATTATATCTTAGAAGATAGATTGAGTGACGTAAATACAGTACTTGTTTTGAGGCAGATCTTTATCAAAGTTCTTTGTACAAGGGGGTATCGCGAGATACCAGACAATTTGCCATGATAAGGAGAATATATTCACAGTATTTGGATTTGTATAGGTGAGAATGCCTGGGAACAGGGTGTTTTGAACATCCTGCGTGACTTTATGGCCGGCCTGTACTTCCATGGGTGCAAGGTAATGTTAAACAGTTTTCTAACTTTTGAATCAATCAGCCTCGACTGGCTTTTTTAAAAATGCGGTTTCGCAAACTTCTTCCATGTAAACAGTATTCTGTAGTTTTGTATTTTACACTCCTTTTTTACTCCTTTTCTAAAGCGATTTTCTATTGGTTCTAGCGATAGGTTGACGTTTCTTTTTTGGTACAATTGTAGCACATGCCCGACACTTTCTCTCAGCAACTCGAATTTTCAAAAATACTTGCTTCCTTGCGTGATGGGTCCTAATTAATAAAAACGGTTTGTCTTATTATAAGCTCCCTCCTGACTAGATATCTTACAGCAAGAAAAATTTGAAATATTGCTGCGATAGATAATGATCTGCTTTATCTGATGGTGCAGAAACATTAAAGAAAGATGTAGATCGTTCATAAAATTACGACACAATACAATTGACGCATGTTCGTTCAATTACTGGTATCAGTTTTCATCAACTCGGTTATGCTGTTTCTATAAATAGCAATTCAAAATTTGCATTCCACTATCTTAAAAAATCGATGTTTTGAGCATTAATTGGAGAAATTATCTAAAATGGAACAAATATATGCGTATAGTCCCTTTTAAAACTTCCATTAACACTGAACAAGGTTAGCAAAGAGTCAAAAGACAAAAATAGTTGTGTCGAGTCTGCAGCTGCACGGTGAATGTGCCATTTTCGGCCAATAGAGGCACGATTTTGTGACAACTTTTCGAAGTCAGTATTTCTTTCCTAGTCCAACAATTTCGATGAGCAATGTATCAAGCGAAACCTCAAGAAATGCTCATCCGCCTCATGTCTGATTCATCATTATACTTATATGCTTTCTTATTGAAAAATCACGATTTGTAAATCGGGCGATTATCATATTTTGCCAGTTAACACAATAACGGATACAAGTTTATCATAGGTTATTTGAAAGCTTAGAAATGCAAACTATCAAGTGATGTGCGACACGATTGGAAGGAATAAGAATTGATTGAATTTCTACAAAAATTAAGGTAGTCCGCTTTTGTGATCAACTCTGAAATGTCTTTGAAAACTTCAACAAAGGCGATAAGTTAAAATCCATAGTTGAGTACCAAAATGTGTTCAATAAGTCACGCGGTTACAATCTGCAACGAAGAAAAGGTTATTTAAATACCACGTATGAACAATTAAACAATAGGTAATGTTAGTTAAATATCTTTAAGAAATAAGAGCTACCATTATAACCTAATGTTCGGTTAAGCAATGGGTTGCTACTAAAAATTTTTATAGATTCAACAATACTAATCTCAAAGTCCGAGTTTCCACGGTAAATGATTTTAAAGCAATCATTGTAGTTACGAAAACAATGGTTACATTGTTCTATGTGTTTTGCAATGGCACTATTGCCACTTAAGTGTTCAAGTTTACGTTGATGCAGACGTCTTTTGGTTTTGCCAATATATTGGCAATCAGGATCAACCTGACATTGAAAGCAATAGACAAGACGCGATTGCATGTCTGGACCTAACTTACTTTTAAGGGAGAAATATCTTCCAGTTTTGAACGAGGTCATAACAACCTTGTATTCCAAGTTAAGTTTACGAAATATTTTTACTAACTTATTACTAAATTTCTGTGATGCATAACCCACGAAGGGGATTTTGATTATTTTATTGAAGTCATTATCAATTGTTACGCGTGAAGAATTGTTTAATTTACGACCTATAAATTTGTTAATTGTTGATTGAATTAATTGCAATGGATAGCCATTTCTACTTAAGATATTGGTAATTTTACTACATTCATTATGGAATAGACTCCAATTGTTGGATACATTGTAAGCACGATGAAGCATGCCTAATACTAGTGTGTTTTTCCAATTGCGAGGACATAAAGCATTGAAATTCAGTAAAAGACCTGTAAAGGTAGGTTTACGATAAATCTCAGTAAGTACATTGTCCTCATCAATTTTCAGAAGGACATCCAGAAAAGGTAATTCTTTATTACCCACTTCTGATGTAAAGTGCAAGTTACTGTGTTGACTATTTAGAAAATTATGGAATACATCTATGTGTTGTTCATTGTTAAATACAGCTATGATATCATCCACATAATGACGATACACAACAGGAGAGAAAGGTAAGTCCTGCATTTATATTCTAGATTAGCTAAGAAGATTTTAGCGAGGGTTGGACCCAACGGGCTACCCATACTCACACCATCCACCTGTTGGTATACGGTGTCATTCATAAGAAAGCAACCAGACGTGGCAAATTTTAATAAGTCTTTAAATACTTTTCCTTCGTACTTCGGTTTATTGGCATTACTAGGTGAGTACACTAATTTAGTTGCAATGTTGATTGCTTCAGTTACGGGTACGTTGGTAAATAAGTTTTCGACGTCAAAGCTCACAAGGGTGCTATGACGGTTTATTTTATGTTTAACATCATCTAAAACATTAATGAAATCATTAGTTGATTTCAACATAAAGTCATCATTGATATGTGGTTTAATTAAATTGTCTAAGTATTTAGCTAATTTATAATTAGCAGCACCAATAGTACTAACTATCGGTCGAACAGGGTAGTTGTTCTTATGTACTTTTACGGTACCATAGATACGTGCTATGTTACTACCAGAAGGCAGTATGTCCTTATAAACGCTGTCATCAACTTTATTTTTTACATATTTATTGAGATAGCGAGACAATTTATTTTCCTCGATACAAACAGGATGTTTTTTAATATCATTAGGTGCAGGAATTATTTTAAGTAGCAAAATAACGTGGAGTACCAAAATCTCCACGTTAGTGCTTGGTTCGCTTTCATTAGAGCATATCTACGTGAAGTAATTGTCTGAATAAAGTTGTACTTGGATCGATATTGATAATCTCATCACACATAGCGAGAACTCTAGAATCCGGTATACATGCTGTCCTGCCTGTCTGCAGTACTGCTTCAGTGACTTATGTGGCTGTCAGGACAAAAAGTTCTTCATAAAACTGTTCAAGGTTAAGTCACAAAATAAAATTTTGGTAACAGAAACGATTTCAGGAACATCTAAAACCTATGTTTCCGTCAAAATTTTAGCCGAAAAGTCAGTAGCCTCTGACAGTTTGAAAATAGGCCCATTTAAATCTACTTCTGCGAACTGTCAGAGATTATTGACTTCCTGGCTTGAATTTTAACAGAAACCTGGGTTTTTCTATGTTGCTGAACATGTTTCTGTTACTTAAATTCCAGTTTATGGCTCTCAGTTGCACAGTTTTATCAAAACTTAGTTTCACGATAATTTGCAGAAAGATCATCTTGACCCTGAACCTTGATGTATACTAATTGTAGACCACGTCATATCTTTGAGAGCAAAAATCAATCGATGACGTATTGTTAATTACGCCATCCGTCAACCGCTTACCCCTCTCTGACTTGCACACCCGTCCGTGGCCTGTTCCGACCATGTTGTGCACTACCCAGGAGCAATAAAGCATGATTACCATCCGGATTATCCAACACATCATCATCAAAAAGCGTTTTACAAGTAATTATCGAAAGCAATTATAATTTCTTCGGTGATTTCATTATATAATAAAACGCAGCTCTCCCACACAACAGGCAGGAAGTAATTTATCCAGATAATGAATATTCGAAATTCACAGCTTTACTTGTGCATTGAAGCAAATTTCCTGCTGCTTTTAGTCTCAACTAACAGGTGTTATCAGAGGAAGTTAAATAGTCGCTTCATCACAGGTACAAGTTTAGCAAACGCTTTTCAGTAAAATATTTCCGAACAGTGACGTGTACAACATTGACAAAGCGCTGAAGAAGAGAAGAAAGGCGTGTCTTGCAGGAATAAATATGGAAAAATGACAGCTGGATGATGAAGAGAAGATATTAATTGAGGTTATGAGTTTCTTCCTCGTATCGACACTCAATAGGATCACGATCATTCAATGTAATTTGTAAACATCACGGCTTCCGAGATTTCCATTAAACACAAATGATAAGAATGAACTTTCTTTGCGATTAGCTATGGGATTAAGTTTCATTAGCATTGTATTACTTTACTTTTCACAAATGGAAAAGGAAACTCAATGCCATATCGTTGTTTGCACGCCACACGCCTTTCAGATACATTTATTTTTGCGATTTCAGTCTTTTCAATTGTGATGTGCAGATACGAGACATCCGATAGTTTCATTGATAAATCGAAAGAGAACAATGCCCACGTTGTTGCAGTATAGGTGCATCATAGCACCTACACCATAGAAGTAGATGACTATACAGATGCAGTGCATATTATATTGAAAGTGTAGTGAATGATGCTTCAACATGTATTAATGAATATCTGCATCTATCAAAAATTAGAAAACTGTCACTTTTAACAAGCTTCCATGAGTGAATCAGTGGGAGATGACATAGCCTACTTCCACTCTCAGATAATGGATATATGGGGTGTTCACGTTGATCCCGCCAATTTTTCTAAGAAATATAGATCCCATTAAATTTGAATTTTAATGATGAAAATGTACATTAGCTATCGCATAAAACAAACTGTATTTGAAATGTAATAGGAAAAGTGTCATAATAGATGTTCAAAGTGTCCACTTTGGTTTACAACAAACAAGCATTTGAGCCTTTTCAATGACTTCAATTGGGATGTTCTGCAACAAGCTCTCTAAGCGGATTCGCAACTCAGAAAGAGTATGAGGACTTGGTGATGAATACAGTTTGTCTCGAATAGCTCCCCACAGCCTGAAATCATTGACGGATAGGTTTAGAGACCTTGGGGGCCATTGAATACTTCCTCCTCGTCCGATCCACCTTCCTGGTAATTTTTCATTCAAGAGGTCGCGAACAATCGTAGCGTAATGCGCTGGTGCACCATCTTGTTGAAATAGAAGATGTCTGCATCTTCGTTGTTGAAGAAGTGGCAATACGTGCGTGGTCAGCACATCTTTATAAAGTTTGCCATTCATTGTTGTCGTGGCAACATGAAAAACGATGGCGAACTTGGGAGATGTCATTGACCAGCAAAGGATGATGGGTGATCGCATGGGTGTCACAGATATGGCTTAGGGATTATCGTGCGATTTTACGAAGCTATTGTGACGATAGGCAGAGCCGTTGATGTGGAAGGTGGCTTCGTCGCTAAAGCAAATCCTCCAGGTGGTGCTTTATCGAATTTCTCAATAAACAAACGACGAGCTTTTCCACAACTAAATACGACAGAAAAGGAAACTACAGTCCCTATTTCAGCAGTTGTTAAGCCTTTGTACTCCATGATCATTCAAGAATCAAGTGCGTGACAAACTAAAGTAACATTTCGGTAGCAGATATCTCAGATCAATAATACAAAACTTTGAATCATCCTGACCTCATTTCACATAGAAATCGGCTTACACAATCGATAAATTGCATGAAAATATTCCATCAGAAAATCGGCGGGATCAACGTGAACGCCCTGTACATGTAGACAACGATATATATGTACTGTGGTGCATATATACATTCTACTAATAGCATCGGCTCGTGTGGCCTATTGACCTTGGATAAAGGCGCAGACGATGTCGCAGGAAATGCTCTCAGCGTCTTTTGTATGCGGCTGTTTTTCGATACTCCTGCACAGCAGCGTGTGTGCTTGTAAGTTCTATATGCAAGGTTGCATATTTTGTCACTAACTTGTTAATAGATAGGTTTCATATTGTTGGAACTTTAAATTGAAACAATACGTTCGACAGACAAAAACTTCTATTGATGGTATTGTGCTTCGTCAGCTTGACCCTGTAAATTAAATAATTTGCAAGAGACGACAAAAAGTAAACTTGACTTACAAAATTTATAGCAGTATAAAGATTTACAAGTACTATGCAATTTTGCTATTTCTTTCAGAATCCATCAAACAGGAAGCATACAAACAAAAGAAATGCAACACATCAACTTTGAAAATCACATCGATGTGTTCTGGTTGATTGTTGGATCAATCATCAATTTGTTGGATAGATTTGCATACTTATTTGAACTTACTTGCATCCATAGGGAGAAATAGGCAGAGACGGAATTTACAGCTATACACTAACATATTCAACAAAAAATACTAAGCAGCCATTCTATTCAGATAATGTGAGGGTAAAAAAATAACCAAATCTGAACTGACTGAAGCTTACAATAATGAGCAAAACATCAAACAAATATTCTATCTTTACAAGGAAACATGAAGTACACAATTACAAACATCAGTTAAGTCTAAACGAGGAGATAAGGATGATCAAGTACATTTTACAAGCAACAACACTTTTAATACATTCACGAATGAGTGCGCAATGAGTAACGAAATGTTCAGCACTGCCTGACGGCAATAGCAGACAAAATGCGTGTTCGGTCTGAAGTGCTCTGAGACATTAATAATTAATTTTCACATAAGACATGCACTCGCCTGAGGAAGAAAAAACTGAAAATGCCTGATCTGAGCCCGGCATTGCCCTACAATGAAACAATGTAAGCAATCATCAATTTACGAAAACTATATGAAAACGAAATCAGGGGGAGTGAAGTCCAAAGGAAGTTGAAATAGGAACTTTGATCCACCGTTTAGGACTGAGGGTCGTCTAAATCAGCGTTCTACCAACCGCAGACATGGCATCAAATTAATAATATTGTGTACCTCAAGCGTCCCAGATAAAACTAAGATATGCAGTAACTGACATAATAAGCAATAAACTTATCCGCGGTAATTACTTCTACATTTTGATGAAGTATACCGGATTATTATATTGTTGTAGGATCGTATTTCAGAATCCCTTCTATTTTTGATAAAATATGTTCCCAGGGAAAATCTTGGTAGAAAGGGATTCTATCGCGGAAATCTATGGTTCTAATAATCTGGCATACATTGTATTGTATCTGATTTGGCTATGTTAAAAGGCTCTTTATTATGAAATTCAAGTAATAGAAATCTATGAAATACTATGTATCTACCTATATCCCTTTCGAAACTGGGCTGAAATATATTTCTGCCCAGTTGTAAAACTTTCTGCCCGATAATGAAAACCAGGTAGGTTAACAATTATATAATTAATATACGCAGTAAGCATATGAAAGATCAAATAAATCAAACATCATAAAAACATCACAAGTCAATTTCAAGTAAACCCCACGAAGTATGTAGTCGCGCTTTTTTCTGATGAGTGCCGGTACGGGAATCTTCAGGAATTTGGCTTTGAACTGTTTCATTTACAGTTAGAGACATGTTGCACTCGTTTGATATATGAAATATTTTCTTTTCATTTGTGCAGTCATTGACAGTTTCTGAAAGTTTGGCTGACAAATTTCTAAAATCTGAATCACGCCTTTTTCGATCGTATCTTTCAACAGATGAAGTATTTTTGTGCCCGGTTACCAACATAATGTCCTTAACAGGGAAATTCTTCTCTCTCATGATTGTCACCACTGTGACTCGTATGCAATGATTGGTATAAATTTTACTCAAATTCAACTTTTTTGAGAGATTTTTCATGAAATCTGAGAGAATCGTTTTTCCTACTGGAACTTTTGACAGACCATTTTTTGTACATTTCAGAAAAAGAGGCGTATTTTCGTCTGCGTCACTAGGAAAACTATCTTTATACAGTTTAAGAGCTTCTACAGGCCAACATGATTTATCTGATTTCTCGTACATTCGAGCTTGTTTAAAGTCCGTATGTTCTTTCGAATTGAGCGAGGCTTTGACATTTTTTGAGGCCATTGGGACATCTATCACTGCATATTGAGCTCCAGAGCTGTCAGATTTTATTACAATGGTGGAGCATTTCATATTCCGCAGATTCTCTCTACCACGTAATCCAAAATAATAAATTGTGTTGAATAGAACTTCATCCTGCAACACTTGTGTGGAAGTTCTAGTAAAATAATTGAGAACCTTTTGGAAATCATCTTCATTGATTGCATCATATTCTTTTCCTTTTTGTTGACTGCTATTGAGGAATTTGCCGACCATGGATCTCAAAACTCCATTAGCACGCTTGAAGTCATCACCACGAATTATATTGATAGTTCTGTTCACGTCTGGCGACGTCAAATGTCTCTGTATTGAAGCACGTATACAAATTAAGCTGCTGGGACTGTAGAATGTTCCGGTTTTTGTTTTCAGAGAAGAGTAAAATAAACGAAGATAGTCATTTAAAGTCTCATTTGGCAGGTTTTCGAAATTTGCTGTCAGCTTCTGTGTTTCTAAGAAGCCTCGAAATTTTGCAATGTGGTTCTTAGTCTGAGTCACTGTTCCTGTCGGGATGCTACACTTCTCCAAATCGCTTAAAAATTGTAACTGGTCTGAATTTAATTCAACTGCATCTTCCTCGGAGTCTTCGTCATAAAAAGTTTTGCGCATCGATTTGTAGGCAACTTGTTCAAATTGTTCTGTTGATAGTCCAGAGACAATTCCTCCAGGGACATTATCAAAATTAATAAGATTGATAGGAGCTTTTTCACTCATAATGTCTATGTGTAATTCAAGAATGGCAGAGTATTGCATACAATATCGTAATTTTCTTTGAAATTCAAACTTGCCTAGATGCTATGAATTCCATTATGGATCTTAATCATAGAAGTAGATGATAATACACTATAGAATGGTTTACTCCAATTTAGATTTCCATGATAGATGGTATCAAAGATCTAGATATTGACCATAGGGCAGATACAATAGCATTATTAGCTGTGTTAGTCGGGCAGAAATATCATGGACCCTCGGCCGCTTACGCGGCCTCGTCTCCATGATATTTCTGCCCTCCTAACACAGCTAATAATGCTATATTCTAACCCGATGAAAATGAAATTGCTATGGATTTCTCTATCATTCAGCGGGCAATAATGCAGTAGTTGGCATTATTGCCCGCTGAATTTCCATTGAAATTACATTGGATAAAAAACTGCATTATTGCCCGGCACGAAAATTCTATGCCAATTATACATAGAAATGATGCATATATCACTATTTTGGGAAGATTCATGCATACACATTAGCAGTAATATCTAGGCCCTATTTCTCTCGACTCATTAGAGATTTGAAGATATCCTTTATCTAACATAGATTTTCATTTATAAACATATCACAGAATCATTGATTATAGGCAGCGACATAGATTTAATCTTCATTGGGTTTGAATACCAATAATATCCACTTTTATCGGGCATAAATGTATAATTCCTCGTGCGCTAACGCGCCCTCGGAATCTATGCATTTATGTCCTCTAAAAGTGGATACTATTCCTATAATAGTTAGAGGAGGATTTCATGTGATTAGCCGGGATAGGAGGAACGACTAACCGATTAATTGCCCGAGGGCAAAAGTGGTTAGTCGTCACGAGATATCGTTGCTAATCAAATGTAAAGTATACCAGATTATTACATAGTTGTAGAATCGTATTTCAGAATACCTTCTATATCTGATAAAATTTGCTCCCAGGGAAAATCTTGGTGGGATTTTATCGCAGATATCTATGATCCTAATAATCTGGCATACTTTGTAATGGATAGAGGATGGCTATGCGATCCTCTGGGATATAGAGAGGGAAATTATTTGATGAATCCCGAGGGCTTTAGCTAACGCGTCCTCGAATAATCTGCAATATTCCTATATTATTTCTATTTCAACAACGTTCAACAAAGTTACAGAAAAAAGACAAAAGCAACAAAGAAAGTTACGGGATAAAAGATAGATACAAAAGTGTGAAAAAGTCAGGTGTCAAAATTGTTATGCCTCAACGAAGAAATGATGGACGTGGAATTTCCACGGACGATGGCAAGGGAAATCCGCTATGCTAGCCATGCAAACTGGTGACCGTCACCAGTATTGTCAGACGTCTTCCAATATCGCACAAAAGTCTGGTAGCTTCAAGACCACAAGCTCCGGAGGCTTCGAAGCCGAGAGGATGAAAAAGATACTGGTTGACGAGATCTGGATATTGAAATTTGATGTTCAAAGCACTGCATATTTATACGATCTATCCTGTTGTATGGTTACAATACATTTTTTAATGTCCGTGACTATCTTCGCAGGAAGTTGTTGAGTGTTGAGAGAAGGATATACATCATCATCATCATCATCATCAAGGATATATACATCATCATCAGAGTAAAAACCATCATTATTCTCAGCAGGAGACTTAATGTCAGCGAATGTTCAAAAATGTTTTGTTGTTTCCATCGCATCCCTTGAGATCATTTTTCAATGAACAAGTTAGTGAAAGAGCCATCTACAGATTGTGAACTGAAGCGCCCGGTAATAAAAAGCGCTCGATTTCGTGATTCTCTTATGAAGTACTGTAAATAGCTCATTCTATCCATTTATGCAAGTGTCTTATTTTGTTTGTTTTTCAAAACTTTGTCACCTCTACAGTATGCCCACCGACTTTGTTGAACAAGAAAGAAATTATAATTATCATTATTCTTATCCTCTAAAAACATGTTAAAATTAACTATTGTTGGACTTACTGGTTCTGTTTATTAACTAAAAAATCATCCCGGTAGAGTATTATAGCAATTTCTGCCGGTTGAAGTTTTAGTTCATGTACAGGGACATTGTTGATAACAAAACATTTCACAAGAAAATTCTAGATGTTCTTTTAAGCATCATACTATCAAATGAAATGAATGCTATCTTTACAAAATTCTACAGAGGAAGAATTAGAACATATTATCAGCTACAAAGTCGACTTGGACTGTTTGTTTCCGGTGAATATAGAAATAGCAAGTATATTAGTCCTGGAATGCTAAAATATTCTACGCAAGAAAGTTGAGAAAACTTCATTGATAGCAATCTTCCGAATCAAACTCAGCAGATGTCCTAACCAAATTGTCAGGCTTCTCAATGTTCTCAGAACTCCGACCTAAATGATCAATCGTTCGATTAAATTCACCATTTCATATTGATCACTTTCAATGAGTCTACAAGTGTACTACAATCGGTTATCAGCGATGTACGCTTGCCATGGTTGGAACCGCTCGGGGTCGGCGTCTCTGTAGCCTGCTAGGTAGGTCAACTAGCAGGCAACATGTGGCAGCAGGTCAGCTGAGACCGTTACACATCATTCGATTTCTCGAATACATGTAGGTATGGTACGTCTGTTGGTAGCCTACTCCGGATAAGCATGAGCTCCCGATGCAGCGCACTGCTGCTGATTTTTATTAGTTTTTATTCAATTTGACCTTCATTCAAGTAAATGTGCAATTATCCGCAATTTGACGATATATTCTGTGCGCGCATGGAGAAAAAAAGCAGCAAGTTTAAGACATGTAATAATTACACGATAGAAAGGTTAAGTCTAATTACACAATCTTGCGAAATTCACGTAGGCTAGAAAATACAATTCTGGAAACTTCCGTGAGAAATAGCAGGATTTCACAAACTGCATCCAAGTTGAAAATCAGTGTCAATGCACCCTCACTGCTGCCAAGCCAACAATGAGGATTTCACAGTGCGCATTATAAAGAACACACTTCAGCTAAAATCGGAATCTCTTGAATGTAATTGGAAAGAGCCAATATTGAAAGATGGTGGTTATATTTTCTCTTTTGTTATTTTTACAATCAATTTCAATTAACATCCGTTAACTATCTTCAGGTAAAAAGGAAGGAAATCATGGTCTAGTAAAAAATTTAAAATTCACACCGACGTCTATGTCATAATAACATGTAGATTGAATACAGAAGGTGGGAAGGGCTATGAAACAGGTAATATTGGGTTACATAGTACTAATAGCATCTTAATGATGACCTGACTAGATTCAAAAATCGGAATCCTCGAACAGAAACAGCCGATAATTCAGCAATAGACTCATTATCATAACTTATAAATGCATTTCCAAATAATAGTGTCTTTGAATTTGAACATTTTCCTAAAAAAACGAAAAAATTGCAAATTTTCCTCATGAGATGCAAGGGTTACTCTGACCTCTTACGCTATTTTATCATCGTCAACCAGGCACGCGGGAACGATTTTTCGGTAGGGAGAGGGCTAAAATTTTAGGTGCTGCAAAATGAATTTTTAGGCGGTTAACGGATGCATACTACTCACTCTGGCCTGGCAGAAACTGCAAAGGATGAAACTCTGATATTTCCTTTACTAGGTATTTTTTCCATTCAAGCTAACAACATGCATGCATCCATTCAAGTTTAACATGCATGCATACGTAGGGAAAAGAATAGCAACAAACTTCTGAAAATAAATGTTCAAACATACATGAACACAAAAATAATACGAGTAATATGCGATTACAATTAGTTTAATGGTGATATGATCAGTCTACATACATGTACTATGTATGGTTTTAGCATGTTGGCAATTATGACACTTCTCTCCAAGTAAATGGCCCAAATTCGCAGGCATATAATGAATGTCCGTAAGAGGGAAGACTCTTGAAGTTTAATTGAGATTGAGCAATCCATGTCTCATTTAAATAGCTTTAAACCAAGAAATACATTTATTACACATATGGCATCAAACTGAAAGATAATCATAAATTGTTTGCGGTATGTGTAGACTACATTGTGTGCGTCAGTTTGCCTCTTTCCAAGGTTAAAAACTGATTTCATCATCATTTTTGAATATTCAAGTTGAGTAAACGTAACTTTATAGATCTCTCAAGATGGCAAAGAAAAAATCAATCATCACAAAGGCAATAACGAAATAGCCTTGCGCAATCTCCTTTTATATCTGTTCTTAGTGTAGCAAACTATCTTGATAGATGTGTCTGTTTCACTGCGTAGTTAACTAATTATCATTATTCATTACGCGCGGTGACAGTAAAATGTCTGCTTCAGTTATCGTAGTCGAATCTGATTGTTTTGCAAAGCACTAGGTAAGACAAGGAGAAAATCAATACCTGCTCATAAACGTGTAATTTCTAAATGCGATTTCTTGATGTAGATATCTTAGAAAATAAATGGGATGTATACGCAATTCACTTCTGAAAATGCAAACAAGGAAATTGATAAAATCATCGCCTCTAAAAACACATGTTACGTCCCGCACTCATCAGCGGCTTGCACTATACACGTATATTGCGCAGATAGAATCGTGAAAATGCAAATAATATTCATATGGTCAAATCCACCATCTCTTGTAAAATTATGACTAAATCATACACCTCTATCTTCAATTATGTATCACAATCACACCAATTATAAATAGATTGAATGGATGAGACAATGACAATCTTCTCTTCAGGTAGACTTTGGAATTTTCATGAATACTAGGATCAGACATAAAATAATTTAAGAAAAGAGTTTACATTTGCAAACATTTACAGTGGACAGGGACACTATCAAAGGTCTCTATCACAACACTTCATCCCGTACGGTTCCCGGGACTGAAAAGAATAGGACCGACGTTCCTCTGCGTGTCGTAAGAGGCGACTAAAAGGGGCCTTCTGCCACGCAGCTCTGGTGTTGGCAGTTTGATGTCTTACTCTTATTGCCTTTTCTCGGTGGCTATACTAAGTTGATGTTGCGGGGGATTCTGACAGCCGAATCTTAGCTGTTAGGATATGCAACAAAGCTCTTTTAGCTTCCTCCCGTGTGGCATATCTGGCTATGCCTTTCCAAAGTCCCCTCAGCGATGACCGCCGCCCCTCTTCGGAGGTAAGGTGTGAGGTGGGACCATTGGGGTTGCTTCCTCCCCCCGGTTAATGCTGTTCACCCTGTGTGAATAGCTTTGCCTTGGTATGCTAGCACCCCGGTGGTATCGGAATAGTCATCTCCTCCCCGGGGCACTCCTCGCCACCAGTAGGCATTAATTTGCTTACTGGGCGTGTCGCTTCGTATTGTCTCGATACGAAGCCTCCTATCCGCTGGACGGAGCCGGGTAACACAACAACGACAACAACACTATCAAAGGAGGAAAATTGTGATTGATCATTAGAATAAATCGATCAAGCGATTATCAAAGCTATGAAATTTCTTAAGGATTCATAACAAAGTACAGTTAATGAAGAGCAAGAATGTAAAATTTACTCATGATCTATATTTTTACAGAAGTACAACTGATAATCATTCTAACAATTGTGGCTAACTTCTTTCGGTGTTGTAATGTGTCAGTTTTAAAAAAACTACAATTCTCAATTTTCCTTTTCTTATGGTGCTTCTTCTGTCTAGACTTCTGTTGACGTTTTAAGCATATTGCATAAAGGTAGTTGACATGTACTAGTATTGAATGTCTAAAAAGAATGACAACTGTAAAGACAACAAAAGACATCAACACACTTGATTCTCCGACCGCATTCGTATAAGCAGGAATTGAGCCGAAGTCCTCGGTGGAGAGGAGGTCGCACCTTCTTCACTATGCCACTAGAGCGGTGCAAGTCATCCTCAAGTAATATCGATAGCGTCTTGTCTTCTCAATTTCTACAGAATGCTAACAGAAATCATTTCACAGCGAGCCAGTATATCAGCATATCAGTCGACTGCGTCACACAGTAGATTAACAAGAACGGTCTGTATAATGTATATTGAATATCTAAAGCGAATGACAACTATTCAGTCAACAAAATGCACCAGTTTTTATTATTTGACAGATCAAAAAGATAATGAGCTATCCCTGCTTTTTTAGACACTTTATTCAGTTAAAATTCGAATAGTAAAAATGATATCCCAACGTTTCGTCCGCCACCGACTTAGTCATGGGCAAAAAACTGCAACCTCTAAGACGATGGGTTTACATACAGCTAATGATAGCTCGTCAGTTCCTATTTCCGATTCAGGTTGTCGGACTATATGATTTAATACAGTGGAGTTCAGCAATCCTGGAAAGAACAGGGTCGCTGAAGCGATCAATGAATTCAATACTAAAATAATCTAAGCAAAGGGTCGAATTATGGTGAAAATGGACAATATGATTTGAGATGTCACTCCTATTGTCTCTTTTTGCAGCACGTCTTCGATGTATTACATAACGGTTTGCAAACGGACGATTTGTGGAACCGATGTAATATTCGTCACATGCAGGGCACGAGACTATACAGACTACGTAACACATAGAAACATGACATTTATTCGGTAGTTGGAGACAAATATTGCATTGGCATGTATCATTAGGACTATAACTATTCACATTGCTGATAGTATTGCTAAATTTAATTTAAATGCTAATGGTACCCGGTTTATTTACAATGGATATTGACAAATCGTATTTATTGGTTAATTACCTTAATTGACGAGTGGAAGTATCGCTAATAAAGTCAAGTTTTAGGAATACTTGATTACTCTTATTCTTAATGTTTTATGCGGAACTTTTTGTCGCATGCACATGCATGTAAACTGCATCGAGTTGGATGCGCGGGGGTGGATTTTACGGTCCTGTCGCTGTCTGTGAGTCTAATTCTTTGTTAATTATGTTCAATCCCTCACTTCATAAAAATGATCTTTTACTGATATCGGAGACATTTTGTTAAACTAGTACATATGTTACAATGCGATAACTTCCGTCATCTAACGATGCAAAGTGTGACTGCCAACCTTGGATTTATCGCTGAGGAATATGGCTTGACAATTTGTGGAAAATGTATCTTAGCTTCTTCGCATTTAAATGAGGCGCTTCATTCAGGAGACGTTTTCTGGCGTAGAACTTTGATTTCTACTAGGTACTACAATCGCTTTACCTAGACATTCATGCATTAGTGGTGCATTCGTCAGGCGCTTGTTTGTAGTGAATTTCCTTCAATCTTACAAATTAGTACCTACATCAGTTACGACTCTTTAATTGATGAAAGTTAATAACTTCACTTATAACATCAATTTACTTTCAATAACATAAGATTTGTGTGCATTTGCGAGGGAAGAACAGCAAAACACGCTTGTGTAAACCAATTCGCAATGATATCAGTTCACAGACGTTTGGACTTAAGAAGCAATGTAGTCCTACGGTTCGCAACCTGCTAGGCGCCAGAGTACTTTAAAATAAGTAAAAAAGTTAATGATGACTCGCTATGATAGCGACGATTTCGCAATCGAGAAAGGTAAAATTTCTAGCTCACTCAATTCATTTTGATAGCCTATAGAGCGTTACTCAATTTTTGAACGACTCCTTCCTTTAATTGCTGGTTCCACAGATTTATGCTTAATCTAATCAACTACGCAAAATTGAACGGAATTTCAAGCATTCTTGTGTGGAGAATGTGTATATGCAAAATATTTGTTTCAGAAAATGTAGACAACCAATATGGAAAAACGACAAGGGTCAGATTAACATGAGGAATGTCAGAGAAGGAAAAAAACAGCGACGATACATCAACAGCTCAACATGAACTTCAACAGCAGATGTCGCAATTCCATCAGCGCTCGAGCTTGATAATATTTTGATAATATTATTCCATATTGAAATATTGATATGGAAATTTTTGATTGAAATATTTTTGATAATATTTTTCCGTGTGGAATTTGATATTTTCTGTCGGACAGTTCAGAAAACTTGTCACTAAAAATGGGAAAACTCTGTGTGTCAACGAACAGATTTCGAATCGCAATGAGAGCAAGATTGAGAGTGATGTATGAATCAGCTCCATTGAAATTCTCACTTTGCACTCGCGGAAAATGATCAGAAACTTTCAGTTGATTTTCCTACTTAGCTTACACAGTTTGAAAGCGCTAAGCATTAAGTCTGATGAATTGATATTTTCATTGCATTACGAAGTAAGTACTTCTGTTTTACTGAGCAAATACGTATATTTCCAAAATCCTCTGCGGTCATTGTGGAAGGTAGGAAATTCATACTGCCAAAGTTCGAGTATCCGAAATATTTTTGTTTCGGCAACTACAATCTAGCTAAACATCATTTATGACTACATACGTCTGATAGCATATAACTGCAAAAGTAACATTTGCCTTTTCCATACACTGACAACATATACGGTAAGTTTAGCAGCAGCACCGATTATATTCGGAGACCAAAATCCAAGCATCGATCCTCGCTACTTCCTGGTTATCGATAGTCACATGACGAGATTATTATTCACGGACTATAATTACTTTGGTAACTGATAGTGAATGAAACCTTAATCATGCCAAATGACATCGGATCCCACATACGCGCAGTCGCAGCTCAGTTGGTAGTGCGACAGGTCTAGATAACCTGAGGCAACATGTTCGAGTCTTGTTGGTCATATGAGAATAGTTTTCTCAAAAGAATTGAAACAATGAAGCGTTTCTTGTCTAACAATGAATTTGAATATTTTTTCGCACTAGGTGATATAGACAATGAAAGAGTGCGGAAACATTTCATGTCAAAGATACAAGGTCGTAGAATAAATGCAGACGATATGCCATACCAGACTGTCACTTTTTCAGGATGTACCCCTTTAAAAGTTGAGACACTAGCTGAATTAGAGCTTCATCTGACACAGTCGTATGATAGCTGCTGCCATGTAGCGCGAAACTTGCTTCGTTGATCCAAGGAATGCGTATTATAAGATTCTCATTTGCAAGCAACCAGTTAACGGATTCAAGTCAATGGACCCTCTCTTCTTCCTCTAATTCTTGATGGACATTTGTGCGATGAGGATACCATTTCTACCATTTATGACGAACTTTCCACTCTTAAAATTGGGAAAATCCTATCGCTTCGGGAAATCTTACGCATGGAACAACCAGGGATTTCCCTTTCTTTCGATATTTCGTCATATCTTTCCACTTCGTTTTCTTCTATTAAACTTTTACGAGTCTTCCTTTTTCTCGTATCTCCTCTCGTGTCTCCTTTTCATGGCAAATTTATCTCGATACAACTTTTGTTTGGTCTTGTATGCATACTATGTTTTGAACATGGTAGTACTGTCGGACAGAATTTCAGAATTCCTTGTTCCACGACGTAAATTATATTAAAAGAGCAAGACTGCCGATATTTCACGACCACCTCGGATCGCGTCTTCAGGACAGAGACTGACATCGATATCTCTAAATGAACTGAATATCATTCGCCAGACAATTTGATAGACAAAGTCGATAATGAACAATAAAAGAATACGGCAATTAAGACAATGCGATAATAACAAATGAAGAGAATAAAATCAAAGGTTACAGGTTATTATATACAAAAGGGACAGTTAACTCACATCGATTTAGAGTTTGTTGGCTTTTTGAATGCCACGCTTCCAGGAAAAGTCTTTTGTGGTAGTTCCTCTCGGTTTCAAGAATTTTTGGCTCGTCCCACATTATGGCATGACCACTCTCTAGAGCGTGCTCTGCAACTGCAGACTTTTCTGGATACATTTATCCAAACACTTGTGTGAAATCCTCAATCCGTTGCTGAAAAACGCTGGCAATGATGTTTCGAGTTCTTATAAATTTTGTGATTTTGTGAAAAATGCCTGCTGGCGTCCAGGTGATGTGATCAGGGTGACCACTTCGCAAAGCCAAAAATTCTGACCACCTCATATATCATCAAACCAACCAAGAATTTCTGTCGATTAAATAGGCCAAAAAAGGTCCAACTTGTAAATCAAGTACTACCAGGGTGGCGGCCAAATTTCAAGCTTCAAATTCCCGGGCTATTTCATCGAAATTCCATGGTTTTCTTTTATTAGGAATGAGAACGCGGTGTCACAAAAAATCCAGATATATTCTAGGGAGCCCATACGCTACTCTTCTGGGACCCATTTTCAGTTTTCATTAGATTACGTGAAATCCAAGAGTCAATTCTAAATAGTTATGAATCCTTATGCGCCTAGAAACAATCGGCTCTTTGCTGTGACAAAAAATGCATTGATCATTAATGAACTAAGACCATAGATAGCTTAATAACTAATTAGAGCTCAACCGTATAGAGGCAAAGTTTTCTTTTTATGTTTTCTAAAGCGCCGAAGGTGAAACTTCCAGCCTTTTGCGAGCAGAACTAGCAACATTTTTATGTTTTCTAAAGCGCCGAAGGTGAAACTTCCAGCCTTTTGCGAGTATAATTGGTAGAATTTTTGTGTTTTCTAAAGCGCCGCAAGTGAAACTTCCAGCCTTTAGCGAGTATAACTAGTAACATTTTTATGTTTTCTAAAGCGCCGAAGGTGAAACTTCCAGCCTTTTGCGAGTATAATTGGTAGAATTTTTGTGTTTTCTAAAGCGCCGCAAGTGAAACTTCCAGCCTTTAGCGAGTATAACTAGTAACATTTTTATGTTTTCTAAAGCGCCGCAGGCGAAAATTCCAGCCTTTAGGGAGTGCAACTAGTGGCATTTTTCACCAAAAATGAAGTAAATTGCGTGAAAGTGTCACACATATCAATGACACAGTCGTATGGCAACCAAAAAATTTATGAAGTCGTGAATATTTCGTCCAGATGTTGTGCAAGATTATTGGATATTTCAATTAAGATTCGAAGCAATTTAATAGAAATGATGGGCTTAATAAAGGTCACATTAAAGGCAGGTGAAATCAAGAAGTTCACTCATTTAACTTGATGGGAAAAAATCACAAAATGACATTCCTGGGCTACTTAATGGCTAATTGGCTATTTCGCTAGAATTCCCGGGCGATTCCTGGTCCCCCTGGGCGCGGCCGCCACCCTGGTACTACCTTTGGAAAAAATTGAACATCCTTATTGCGAGTATTTATGAAAATATCTAAAAGTCTTAAATACAGATATAAGATACCGATGTGCGTTGAAATTAAATCAATATTTAGACGTATCTTCCCACTTATAGAAACATACACATACATACGTACAGAAAAAATTAAAAACTACATTTGGCATCGATTTTAGAATTCATTATTCTAAAAAAATAATACAGATCCAGATGCAAAACCACATATAAAAATATTAGGATATGACTTTGCCTGCACTAATTACTTTCAGTCTTGAATGATACATTTGAAGCGGGCAACCGATTTATGAGAACAAAAATCTTTAAAACAATTATTATTATCTAAAAACAATTATTCATGCACATGGTACATTTGAAGAGGTACCGGTATCGAATATATATAGCATCCAATTGAAAACAATATCTACAGTCTTAACAACAAAACTCTCACTTTCTGAACATTTTTGAGATAATAGAATCAGAAACACTATCCTGACGTTTAGCGTTACGATGAACGTTAGATGAGTAGTTAACCTGGAGAGCGAGAAATATCACAATGATAAAAAAACACTGATAAGCAGGAATTTATAAAATTCTGACTTTCTGACCAAGGGCCTTAATTTCTGACCATTTCTGACCATTTCTGACTGGTCAGAAAATTCTGACCAAGTGGTCACCCTGGATGTGATGGTGTCATTCGACGTCAAAGCTTTATTTACTTCTGTTCCGGTTGATTTAGCTATTAGTGTGGCTAAAGATAGACTAACCAGTGATTCAAATTTGTGTGAACGTACGAATCTCATTGTGTCTGATATCATTTCGCTTCTTGAGTTTTTTCTTAGTTCTTCAGATTTTTATCACCAAAAGTTTGGGTGCCCAATGGGCAGTCCTGTTTCTGTTGTTGTTGTTGCCAATTTGGTTATGCAATTTATTGAAAATCGAATTTTATCGGATAGCACGTACGATGTACTACACTGGCGTCGTTATGTCGATGACACATGGGTAGTTTTAGCGGAGAAAAATGTATCTGTTTTTCTTGAATACATCAATTCTGTTATGAGTCGAATATGTTGCTAAGACTTCTGAAGCCATAGCTAGAATTCTTCGCCCATATGATGTCAAAACTTTTTACCGACCATGTAAACGTATTCGTAATTTTCTGCCGACTACCAAAGATCCCATTGAGTTTTCTCAAAAGAGGGGAGTTGTTTACAAATAGTCTTGTAACAACTGTGATAAATTTTACATTGGACAATCTGGCAACAGTCTCGGAACTAGAGTGAATCAGCATCACTCGGCCTTACGTCTTATGTATCCGGAAAATTCTGCAGTTGCAGAGCACGCTCTAGAGAGTGGTCATGCCATAATGTGGGACGAGCCAAAAATTCTTGAAACCGAGAGGAACTACCACAAAAGACTTTTCCTGGAAGCGTGGCATTCAAAAAGCCAACAAACTCTAAATCGATGTGAGTTAACTGTCCCTTTTGTATATAATAACCTGTAACCTTTGATTTTATTCTCTTCATTTGTTATTATCGCATTGTCTTAATTGCCGTATTCTTTTATTGTTCATTATCGACTTTGTCTATCAAATTGTCTGGCGAATGATATTCAGTTCATTTAGAGATATCGATGTCAGTCTCTGTCCTGAAGACGCGATCCGAGGTGGTCGTGAAATATCGGCAGTCTTGCTCTTTTAATATAATTTACGTCGTGGAGCATACTATGTTTGGAGGCAGTTTTCGTGATTATGATCGTACAGGAATTTCTCGATTGAGTAGAAAGAGATATCTTGATCACTTGACAACACTGGCGTGATGCATACCTTTATTATACATTTTATAGATCCGCAAGTGCTGTTTATCGCGACTTCATTGCTCCGTTTGTTAAGCGCTTCATTAATGCTATTCATTGACAGTTCATGACATCTATTGTAGGTTTAGTAGCAAGTATCGGGCATTCAAATTAATATCTGATGTTTTAACACGTAATTCACTCTCCATAGCCTAAATTTACCGGTACAAAACTATTCAAAAATAGAAGATCTTTGGTTAATCGGTTGTTACTCTGTTTTCGAATTCACAAACTTAAAGTGGGTCAAAATTTGTCCTCTACAATGGAGAGAGACTGTCAATTTCCTTAAGTAATAATTCTACAATGTACGAAGACTATGTGATAGGGCAAAATCGAATATTATCGAAATAAAATGATTTTTGGGCTCTCACGGCTGTATATCTCAGTTTAGATATGAACTGTGATATCCAAGTAATCTCTTCCTACTCGAATTTGTTAGTTCATCGATTTATTATATGATTCTAGGTGATAAGTAATGTGTACAAACCATAATAATGTTGGCATAATATCGACACTTTGTTGGGTAATATCGACAGTCTCAAAAAGAAGCGAAAAATTTACCAGGTATAGTAAACTAATGATGCTATATATTGTATGAAACCCAAGCTAACATATCTGTTGTCTCTTTGGTTGAATGAAAAAACGAATCTTCACAGCTGAAAACAGTCAAAACAGACGAATGCATCATCGTCAAAGACGAAGTAGAATTCTGCACATTTTTCATGCATGGAACACAAGCATGCAGCGCAACAGAAAGCGATGAATTTTTGCCTTTTCAGACTATGAAAGAGACAACAGTTGTACGAAATTTCGTTTTATACAGCATGTAACATTTCTAGTTTATTATAATTGGCATTTTCTGACACTTCTTTATAGGGGACTATCAATGTCGCCGTGCAATGTGTCAATATTATGTGATTATCCGTTCAGACAAGTAACCTGGCAATTGATAAATTTATCAAATCTCAACAGATGTAACCACCACGATTAGAGGGTATGCTTGCATGTCCTCTAGCTCCAACGTCGCTGGTTCAAACCTACCCACGACTGATGAGGCCCAACAGGTCGAAACATGTCTCGTGGTGGTTACATCTGTTGAGATTTGATAAATTTATCAATTGCCAGGTTACTTGTCTGAACATGTAATGAGTAGCGCCTGCGTGAAGCGCCTCAATCTCGGATGCGGTATTAAGTGATTGCAGAAAGCAGTCCGCCCTCCACGTGCCTGCGTTAAAGCAGTGCCCTCCTGGCTAATTCACGCTCTCAACAGATGGTCCCGTGGCCTTGTGGTTAGAGGGCATGCTTGCATGTCCTCTAGCTCCAACGTCGCTGGTTCAAACCAACCCACGACTGATGAGGACCAACAGGTCGAAACATGTCTCGTGGTGGTTACATCTGTTGAGATTTGATAGAATGATGTATGTGATTATCATTAAAATCCACACATCTTATTTTTCACCTAAAATCGCACGTTAAACCGACGAATTAATAAATTCGAGTAAGAATGGATTGTTTGGATGTCATAATTCATATAGATACTGAGAGAAACAGCCGTGAGAGCCCTAAAGCTGTTTTTTACTGTCGATATTACCCGACATCTTCCACGCATGGTCTAAATAGACCTAATAATTCATAAAGGGATGCAATCAAATCTTGTGAAGGCAATATTCTAATAGACAGTAAACAATAATGACAAAATACTGGCTATTTAGTCAGTATCTTGTTGAGAAAATGCTGTTCGGTATCTATCGACAGTGGTGTCGGTATTGCCCGACGTTTATGCATCGGCTCCATATGACAATATAACTCAAAACAACTAACGAATGTGACGAGGTCATTACTATTCAGTGAAACAGACCCCCTTTGCAATGGAATAACCAATCGCCTAGCTGTCAGATGGCGTGTGAAGGAGCTGACTGAGTTGCATTGATTTGGGCAATATACGTGGCGTCCCCAATAAGTTTCCGGACAAATGTAGAAAAATGCAAATCTTTTAAGTCTGCCATCATGGATAGTTAATTTGGCATATGTAAGTTAGGATGGTATACCAAGTTTTAAGAAGTTTTCGTCTTTTATTAGGATACAGGCCCATTTTAGAAAACATGCGAAATTTTGATTATTCTGATGAATTTAAAATAAATTAAAGATCTGCTTTTCCATTTTGTGCATGGCAAATTCGCTGATGGTTGTGTCGTTTAAACATACATGTATAAAAACAGATAGAAATAGCAGATCTTAAAATTCCCTTTTCGAGCCAATACTACCCTCATGTTGAACACACTTTAACCACCTGACTCTACAGTAAGTCGCAAATGCCTTTTGAAGAATCAAGTTTTACCAAGGAATTCGGAGCGGATTATTCCATATTAGAGTTGCATTCAACTGATTGTCCAAGTAAATGTTTTTTTAGATTTCGGTGTAACTAGAAATCCGATGGAGAAAAGCCCGAACTGTATGAGGATGGGCAACAACCGCTAAACCGGCATCAGTGATAGTATGCTGCACGATGCCGGATGTGTGAGCAGGAACAATGAGGTAATGAACGGGGCTTCCGGATAGCTACTCGAGCTTTTTTAAATGGGAACTGTTAGTAATGAGAGCATGTAACGGCAGACCGTCCTTCCAGACCGTTCGAAAATCTCAGCAAGCACAATATCTATTGCGTTGAAAGAAAAGAAACACTTAAATGGATCGACGATGATCCGTTCTCGATCTCATCTTCCAAAGTTCCCCTCGACAGTTCTCCTCCATTCGAATGATTCCCGTTTGAAAGCTGGATTGTACAGAGACAAGGGAGCTTCATCGACACAACACGACGAGTAAAAGGCTCCCCAAACTCTTCAGTTGTGCCCAAATTCGTACAAGCCTCCAGTCGTCTTCGACGCATGTCAGGTGCAAGAAATCGAGAGCCGCGAGAAAAGAAAACTGCAAGCTGACTTTTCGACACCCATTTTCTACGAGAGCTCCCGAACACTTACAAGGGATACATTCAGCTCCTCACCAAGAATGATGATCGTTATGCGTCGATCCCTGTTCAGAGGCTTTTCCATCGGTTTGGACTCGGCTCAGAGAGTGGTCGTCACAGGCTCGACTGGTCTACTTTCAGATGGATCATCATTTCATCATTGACATTCTGTCGACCTCGTATAAATTCTGACGCCCTAAATAAGATAGCCGACCGTGAAGTACATTCGTCTCTACACAGCTGCCATTTTATCCAGTATTTCGTGACTCTGATTACTAAGAAGATCACAGACAAATTGCACACGTCACAAGCTCGAAACTCAGTTGAAGACTTTTTTGCACAGTTGTGATTTATTTCACAGAGAACTTCATTCGAGAATGGACGGCTGCGTTGTGAATAGAGTTAGCCGACAAAACTGAATGCTCCATTCTTATGCACCTGAATATTATTAACTCTATCCAACATAGGAGATTCTATTTAATGCATTGTCTTCCTCTGTATCTATCATCATGGCCTGAATATTAATCAGAATAATCAAAATTTCGCATGTTTCTGAAATAGGCATGTAGACTAATAAGGCAGATTTTTTAAAACTTGACGTACTATCCTAACCTACATACGCCAAATTACCAAATTAACGATCCATCATGGCAGAATTGAAGGATTTGCAGTATTTCTACATTTGTCCGGAAACTTATTAGACTCACCACGTGTTGCAGAATTCGGGAAATCACTTCACACTTCGGTATCTGTCAGAATGAGGCAATCAGAAATGTTCCACCAAGCTTCTGTTGTACATTCGAGAGTTAACTACTTATTGGTGCAATCTACTGCACGCATGGATGAGTTTCCGAAGTTCTAAAGCATCGTTATGGAAAAGTGGCTTAACTGTCGATATTACCCGATTTTACCCTATCATATACATAAAACTATTTATATACAGTGGATTATCTATTTACTTAGAATTTAATGAAATGACAACTTTTTATTTTATTACAATACAGCTCAGGCATGGTCTAGCTAACATTATATGTTAATACTTACAAAATAAGTTACAAAAAATCATCAGATTTCTATCGTTGCGAGTAATTCATGTTTCACATATTTCCTGCAACCAAAGTTATGATGGACTGATTTGTTATCATCTTGCACAATAAACAATCTACCTAAGATTGACTGCCATGACATTACTGAACAACATGATGTAAAAAAGGAAGTTGCATAATATCTAATAAATTCCTTAATATTCTTTTCTGTTTCTTTAGGATTAATTGCCAACAGGACAAATAAAATTCGTGATTGTGAAACTGTAGACAGAAAATGATAGATATTAGACATACTATAATGATCCCTAAATTGCACAGAATGGCATGGCTGTTGCTTCATTGCATGCCAACGCCTAGTGATGCATTCACACATTAAGATAATGTTAGAATTATTATCATGTCTTAAATCATAACCAACATGAACAAAAGGACAAAAGGAGACGAACAATTACTGTATCTGTTTCTGTTTCAGTTATAAGCAGGAAATAGCGGAGAAAAAAAATTGGTATCAAAATTATGTCGCTTGGAAATGGAGATTTAGAATAATTTCGATAATTATTTACATACACAATACTACACAATACTAGTAGATTAGCTGATAGCATCACAGATTTCATATTTGATATTCACATTTCAAATTGTTTCATACGTAAATGAATTCGCAAGAATAGTTTTGAAGTAAAAACGACGAAGAAAAAACATTTTCCCAGAGGAAAAAGAAACAATTAGAAAATCAAGCTACGTACCAAAACTGCTATAAAAATCATTATGATGTTGGGGTTGAAGTAAGCTTTGTGTTAGAACCTCAAGTTATAAAATACAATCACACTTCCCTTCAAAGCGGCCACTTTGAATTATATGAAAACGGTCTTTTAATTAAGGAGTCGCTTATCTAATTTTCTAACGTATATCTGTCCTGTAAGATATGGTACCTTTAACTTCAACATCTTGTCGCGTAATGAAGATTTACATTGCGGAATGATTATACTTGCCATGATATGAAAACTTCTCAAATATGTGCATTTAAACGTTAAGAAATAGAAATATGTGCAAATGGAACATCAAAAGGAATCTTTACCATACAGTTGGAAATTAATAGAGTCGAAACTCTAAAACTAACTTCTTTATTAGAGGCCTTTTTCTAATGAAATATATATCAAAAGTCATGGTTTTTGAATAAACGATGAAGTCAGTTGGTAAAATATACTTCACCCAAAGTTAAAACACAGGTATGAATGTTGGCTTCGATAATTATATGACTAACCTCAGGAAGTTTTGCTTATAGGCGCTACTGGAGTACGGGGATTTGCTAATCACATCTTATACATTCATGAAAGATGTTCATTACTTTACATCATTTACACATTATTTTAATGCTAAACTTTTCAATAAGGGTGACATTGTTGGCATGCCCTGCTAATCATAATACATGTAAGCTTACTGCGATGCGAAAAGATTCCGTAGTTCACCATCGCTGAATAGCAAGCGCGCTCTCACTTCCCCAAATATCATGTTGGAGGAATGGAATACCAGGGGTGCCAAAACATGGACTTCTAAATATGCAGCATGGGAGTCCATGGCCTATAGATGTAATTAATCTGAGTAGACTATCTATGATATATTCTGAGATCCAATGGGTGTGTCCTAATTATAGACAATTTAATTCGTGCAAGACATACCCGGCACGCCTTTATCGCATTGCACAGACGTTGTCGGACATGACAAGTATGCCATCTGGGTCATTCCACATCAAAACGTCAAATTTCGGAAAAAGTGAGTGGCGAAGGTTTCAGATTTTCTTGAAATTCACATATTTTCATCATTTGGGTCTATCTAGATGAAATCCAAAATATTTCGGAAAAATTCTATCGGGAAGGTCACTTGCGTCGCCTTGACTTATTCGAATTTTTCTATTTTTAGAGAATTTATGAAAAATCATACACATCTTTGACGGCCTACATCACCGATCTCGCAGCGAAGTTGAGAAAAATTCTTTTTGGACTGCTTAATTGATACCCAACCATAGATGTTCCAAGCGAAATTCATCACTTTTTCGCTGCGAGAAAATTTCTGTGGGCCCTCAAAAAAAGCAAAATTTTCAGAAAATGTTTGAAAAAATCGAATTTTCAAACATTTCTTGAAAAAATGCAAAAGCAATTTTACGGTCCCATCTTCTACAGGCGACTACAGATACATCCAAATGATTGTAAAAAAATATTTAGAAAATCATCAGGCATTGGGAAAGTGGTTTTTGAATCTCAAATTATATGAACAATATTCAATTTTTCACATGTTTGACTCGCTTTTTGTGCTGCAACTATCAAATTTATAAGTAGTATGTGCTTTGTAATTAGCAGATTGTTAACCTCAATGAAAGGATATATTGATGACTAAAGGAAATAAGTTAATTCATTATTGACTCATATTTTTAAAGCAAAACATTTGAACTTAGTTGACTCTAGCACCTATTTCAAATCAGGAAAATCTTTTTCAGATTTGTCATGGCCTGAAAACTCCTCTGCAGTTGACTAGTATTGGTTCTTCAATTTTCTTCACAATGTCCTCCCTTGGATATCTGTGAATATCGGGAGACATGGAGTACCGGAAATATTGTCCTGCTCTGGCTAGCGTGCTGACTTACGCCAAATTTTCACCAATCGAAATTCTTTGTCCAGGGTATTGATCACTTAAGTAATCGACAGAGACCCAATCATTTGTCGAGTAATATTCTTTTTTAGTAAAATGAGAACTAAGTAAATAAAGATCGGTCTTATGTCTAATTTGGTTTACAATAAGCTTACTATTCTTTTATCTTAGAAAGGTCAAGATTAAAATGACCTACATTTTATATATCATGGCTCAATCCTGCACAATCTGCCGTCGACGAGTTTTTCTAGCATTCATGATGGACAGGTGTAATACTGTGAGGGGAGGACAAGGTGAATTATAGACACTTGCGAGGAAAAACTTTCCTTAGTGGTTGTTTCTTAGAGGTAGATGTTCAATGTCTTGAGCAGTTCAGCCGATTTGATTTCTGATCTCAACACGTATATCTCCGAGAGACCTAAGTTTCCAATACATGTATTTATAAGCTATTTTTCACCCTTTCGAGCCAAACTGTTGAGTCTTTCTTTGGACGAAGCGGATTGTCAACTGTAACCAAGTAGTTTCGTGCTTATTTCAATCTTAGGACATTTCCTACTAATCAGTTATAGCGATTAGTAAAAAATGATGGCCTCTTTCATGCATTCATGCAACCATGCACTATGCGCGGAATATAGGCGGCCCCCTACATGCACAAAACATTTATAGATTTTCAAGGCTTCGATGCCGCGTGTGTGAAGGATTCCCAGAGATTTTCGGATAGTCCGTTATGAGCGGAAATTACGAGAGACTAGCACATTACAGCAAATTTGAAGCCTAAAAGTATTCGTCGAGACGACTAATTCAGGAAGATCAAAGAATTAACTGAGCAGCACAAAAAGCGATTTAATTTTACCGCATTTTCAAATTCAAAAAGATCCTACTTCTGGGTGGAAAAAGTTACTTCTGATTATAGTTTCAGATAGATCATGTGAAGCGCAAAACACTCGACCTATCAGAATTGGCCCAACTGCTGCGAGAAATTGTCAGGACTGAGTCAAACATGTGAAAAATTGAATATTGTTCATATAATTTGAGATTCAAAAACCACTTTCCCAATCCCTGATGATTTTCTAAATATTTTTTTACAATCATTTGGATGTATCTGTAGTCGCCTGTAGAAGATGGGACCGTAAAATTGCTTTTGCATTTTTTCAAGAAATGTTTGAAAATTCGATTTTTTCAAACATTTTCTGAAAATTTTGCTTTTTTTGAGGGCCCACAGAAATTTTCTCGCAGCGAAAAAGTGATGAATTTCGCTTGGAACATCTATGGTTGGGTATCAATTAAGCAGTCCAAAAAGAATTTTTCTCAACTTCGCTGCGAGATCGGTGATGTAGGCCGTCAAAGATGTGTATGATTTTTCATAAATTCTCTAAAAATAGAAAAATTCGAATAAGTCAAGGCGACGCAAGTGACCTTCCCGATAGAATTTTTCCGAAATATTTTGGATTTCATCTAGATAGACCCAAATGATGAAAATATGTGAATTTCAAGAAAATCTGAAACCTTCGCCACTCACTTTTTCCGAAATTTGACGTTTTGATGTGGAATGACCCATCTGCATTGAACGACTGTAAAGCAATTTTCCCTATCACATTGAATTAAGGGGACAAAAATGCACAGTTTCAAAACATGTATCATGACTGCTTTTAAAGCTTGGCTTTTACTGGGTAGGACTTTTCAATTTTTTACCTTGTCCGTAGCAATGTAATGTGTTCTTGCTCTATGATAGCCTTTTCCCAATGAGAAATGTTTCTTTCAGGATATCAAACCATATGTCTCTCTTTGTACCAAGGTGATAATGGAATATGCGAACAAAAGTGATACCACTGCTCTCTATACCACTTTTTTGCGTACTACATAGTGGGCGGGGGGCAGAAACCGCGTGAGACGCCGAGAATTCGCACGCTTGTCTTCAAAGATTGTTTAGAGAATTTACTGCTCCTAAAAAATAGCTTTTGTGCTATGTACATGTATACCCGTATGCTAAACATAGCTGTAAAATATTTCGAAAATATCTATTAGCCTAGTTTTTAGCAATATTTTATTCACGCCATGTTTTCAACATGCATTTTAAATACACTGAGGCTTGTGAGCCTTAATTGAGAACTCATTACTTGATGAGGATGACAGAGGAAAGCTGATAGGCGCCGTGATATAAACGAGAGAATGTACATGTATGCATGTTAGGATGTTATCCTCTTTCTCCTTCTACGCAGGTGTGCATCCCACAGAATTAGACAAGTCGTCTCTTCTTCCGTTTGACTAGAAGGGAAGCATTGGAACATGTAACTTAAATGAAATGGCACAATCTCCTGACAGAATACCATAGCAATCGAACAATGAGCAGACAGTTCAACATTAAACACGCCAAATTGTGCAAAGTTTCAGTGACTGTTATCAACCGGATCACACAGCAAAGAGACACAGACGATGTCAAGTTCTACAGAGAAGTTTGTGAACGTTTTTTCATGCGCCTGCTAACTTTTTTTAAAATGATCGGAGGGCCCAACATTATCGAGAAGACTTTTGCACAATGATCTGAATTCTTCGAATCTGAAGGAATCGTGGCGATCGGAGCATTTTGAAGGAATTCAGAGCAATCCGCAAGCAACGCACGACTATTTTTACTATCTCTGCAAGGTATTAAAAATTTCTTTTTGCCCCCTTATTAAGTTCCTGCATGTGCCATCTGTTTGAATCAGTTTGCACTTCTAGCAAAGTGATACGATTAAACAATCTAATTCTGTGGTGCATCCTATTATTTTATTCTTTGTTGTAGGTTAGCTCCATTGTTTGATTGAGGCTTTTGTCAATTTCACTGTATCATTGTTTTCCTCGTGCGTCCATCGGGTCATTAGTATTACATAATAATGAATGGAATGTTTACTGCCATCGAACCAATGAATTGAACGTCGTGCACCTATGAATGAACACATGATTGTGAACGACGGCAATGCAGAACTAGACAGACGAGTGACGGAAACAAGTGGTGTTGAATCAAAACGCGAATGTACAAAGAAGTGACATACAAGATTGACCTGCGAATTCAGTAACTGAACTGAGTCTCGGCAATATGTATTTTAACCTACCACAAATTGCAATAGCTTCAAGAGTGAGTTCATCCTGTAGAGAAAAAATCCCTTATCAACATATCAAAAATATAAGAAAATCTAGTTAGTGGAACACCCTTAACTTTCTCACGAGCCTTTTCGAGATGTTAAAAACACGCTTACTCCAGTGAAATCGCACAGTCAGATAGTAATAGTTGATCAAAATGAAGCGCTGCAGCTTTCTCTAGCTAGCTGCATTTACCATTTACATGGCTCTCAACAATATTAGCTATGTTTTCTAAATTATTTCCTTTCCAAGCGGCTAGATTTCTTATTTATTGGTTCAACAATACTTGTACAATCTGCAGATGCAAACTGATGAAGATTTGCACAAGTTAAGCCACAAATCTGCGAGTTTTACCATCAATAAACCATTACTTTTTGCAACTACCGTCTTGTGAAAACGCATGGCTGTTCAAGCCGCTAGGTCGAAAACGCGTGTGTCTTGTAGATAGGTTTCCTAAGTACCTTTCGGGTGCAAATTGATAAAGATTTGTGTCAGTTAGGACACAAATGCTAAAAGGCTAAAATAAACCTTAATAATTTGCAACAGCTGAACTAGTGAACTAGTATCCTACTGGCTTGCTGAGGAGGCGGATGGGGCGACTTAACGCAGTATTTTCCAAAATATTCTTCGTTCATCACCCTTTATGTACACGTAACATATTGTCGCTCGTCTTATGTCGCTCAATCCACATGACCTCACACCCAAAGCGAAATCTGAAAGTACGTGTATTCCACTCGTACGTGTATAGATTTCCTATGTACAGATTTTGCAGCAGGTTTAATATAGATACTGTTATCAAGAAGAATACCTGCACTTCTGCAGTAGGAGCGAATGATATTTTCCAAGGATTAAAGGAAATATTTGAACTTTTCGAAACTTTGTCGCAGGTTAATTTCAGTGGGTGATTTCTCTGAAAACTTAATCTCAGTCAAGAAAAACAGTTTCCGGAAAACCCGGGTAACGTTGTTTCAAAAAGTTTATATCCCACTGATTTCCGGAGATGCATGTTCAGAAAGTGAGGTGTAATGGTGGATACACAGCTTTTGATACGTGTTGATTGGAAATTTGTCATAAAGTCAATGAGATAAAAAGGGATAAAGATATTTGTTTCATGATACCACAGCTATGCACTTTCCAGTTTTGTAGATATAGGCATGTTTTCCTAGTTTTTTGGATAAATAAAATCTATAAGCATAGTAAGCGCTCAGAATCTACTATGAATTAATGACATATCTTCGGGTGAGAGTCAAATAAATAACTCAATGGGATGGATGCGGCTGGTGCCTCGACATCAGTTGTCTAACATCTAGGATGATTGGAGCAAGTTTAAGTCTCTGATAACTGCCCCCCCCCCCTTCCGCTCTATTCTCAGTGTGAAGGTGGGGATTCCATTCTTCATCAAATATGAAGCTGAAAAATTTCTTCTGCATCATCTTTGATTGTTTTGAATAGTGTGCTAATCGCACTCCTGATTGTTAGGAAAAATCGACCAGCCCAAGTTCACCGTCTTCTTCTTGGTTGAATACGTGCATAATAATGCAGGACCACGGGATGCAGCTGATTGGCAGCCATTGTAGGTAGGCCTGTTGTCAAAATGAAATTGAATGAGCATTTCTTTGTCTTGTGTTAATCAGCATGACAAAGTTAGGGGAAATCAAGGCAGTAGTCATAGGTTCATAGCAACGGTTAATAGTAAAAAATAGTGATGAATGTATCGGAAATGGATTTCCCTAGTGTGACTGCGGTCCGTGGAAGATGGAAGGCGGAAGATGGCAGATGAAAATCGTTTCATCACGCCTTATGAAGAATGGGCAAAAAGGCGAGTGACATGGAAGATGAAAGACGCCTTATTCTATGTGACAGTGGCCTAAAGGGGATATGAGGGAACACGCCGTCGCTTGACAGCATGTGCCACAGAGTCACTGTCCATTGACAGTGCCTGGCACACACTGGTGTCTGCTGGTCTCTTTCTTCTTTCCTGCCTGCATTTTTTTCTTCCGGCGACGGAATGACGTCCGTAGGTCGCAAACTAGAAACCGGATGCTTCATCTCTGCACATAAGAGGGTATAGCATGACAGTCGTACTGCTCAGTAGGAAATGTTGGGTAGTGAGGTCCTGCTATAGCGACCATGTGGCCATGTTTAGGGATGCCCTTAGTTAAAGAGTGACCCAGAAATGGTGATCTTAAAAAAGGCAATTCGTTCCTCTCGCAATTTTTGTAAAACAGTGATCAAGAGTTCGAGATGCCAAGAGCGCAGTTCTGCAAAGTTACCGGCGTCTCTTACAGGTAGCTGCGCGTTCCACGAATAATCCAACCCACTCTTCCACTGAGAACTCCAACCTTAATGGATTCCTTTCCTATCCCAGGTAGAGGGCTACCCAACCTCTAGAATATGACAGATGGACATTGAACACCAATTTCGAAGCGCCTCCTGGACTGAAGGTAGTGCGATGAGGTATCAGCACTTATACATGTTAAACACAAGGTCAGTAAGTAGGTGCATGTTCTAAGTCTATACCTTTTCCCTTTTCTGTTGTCACAAACTGCAAAACAGTTGGCACGCCTGCAGTTCGTCTGTCTCGACGGCGTTAGTCATCATGTGATCATTGCGCTGTGTTTCCCCAATCGTGCGCTGTGGTAATTCCACGGTAATTCCCACTGACTGATCTATTTTTAAAGTAGCTACTCTACCAGAGACCTAGGTCTGTCTACTCTATTTACATGCGTTAAGCTGAAAATATCCCCATCAAGTGTATGATGAAAAAAAACAAATCCAGCTGACTCACTTTATTTCAGATAAATCAATCAAAGATATCATCCATGTCCAGGGGTCTATTGCATAAAATCTTATGAGTTAAAAGCTAATAACTCATGAGCTATCAGCTGCCGAATATTAGTTCTGATAAATCCAGTTGCATAGATGACTAATAATTATCTGTTTTGAGCTCATAACTTTAGCAGTGCCTACGCGCGTGCATTAGTATCTATTGATAGTAGTTAAATGGACTTCCTCCTGACAACGCTTTTTTGATTGGTTGTGAAGTTTTCCTTTTTCGTCTGGCGCATCGTTCATATGAGGACAAGTTGTGAAGCCCAATCTTGGAAGCCATCTTATCTTTATCACTCCCACCCCATCTATTCCTCTGTTCCTTGTGTTCCGCACCATGCCGCTTTCGATGCAGCAAAAGATAGTGTTCCTGACGGAGATGAAGAACAGGAAGGACATAATCTTTGGAAATTTCAACGACAGACAGGATGCGCGGAGGTCAAAGTTGACCGCTTGGACCGACATAAAGAACATGTAAGTATTTCTCCTCTAGGCCTATTACAAGGTCCAATACACGTTGGCCAGTTTCATCTATACTAGTACAATGTTTTTTTAATAAATTAAGTTTTTTTCAGACGAGCGCCAATCAGAAAAATGGCGATTTATCCTAATTTTATAATGTTGTTTTGTTAAATCGGACCATCGTATGTTACATTCCACTTTACTTTTCTTACTGAAAATGAGCAATGCAGAAGCCTATACAGCATAGGGGCCTATATCCAGTGGTTGAGGATATGTTGTAAATGTAGGCCAGTAACCGCTATACCGAAATGTCAATCTGTAGTTCTAAAGAAATTGATTTAAATTACTTTCTACAATACTGTACTTAAGCCTAAGCCATCTATATAAACAAACTTCGTTGCGGTAGCCAGCGTAGGTAATAATCTGCAATGTCTAAGCCCTAAACGTCCACTTGTACAGTGGACTACGAGCACAGTGTGAACCCACACGCAGTTGCACTGATAGGCCTACAAAAAACTGTATGTTATCTCTTATTTTGTTTCTGAGTACGATGATGATAACTAACGGCCGTATGCACCAACGCTGTTTAACTTTAGTCACTGATTAAGTATAAGAAAATACAATATTTTAATCGGTGACTAGAAGCTCGGCTCTCTAGTATTAAAATACCTGTTTCATATTTCGCATCGATTGACAATTATACATTGTGTTGTGTGACAGGAAAATTATTTCGGCATTTATTGATTCATTCTGTATGTGATACTGTTAGGACATAAGAACATAGGAGACAGTAGACCTATTGATTTTTTGTGATGCACACTTATTATCAAACAAGTACAGCCTAAACTTACTGTTGCATGGGCTACAGGCATGGCCTCATGCGTGGTGTTTTTATCAATATCAAATCAATTTGTTCTCATTTTAAAAATGGCCTTTTTGAGAAAAGCTCTCACTTAGTAACGATTTTAACTAGGCCCCTATAGTGCGCCTATATCCCACGCTACAATGGGCCTAATGTTAATTGAGTCTATCGCTACAAAACTATTGAATACTACATGTTTAAATATTGTTTTTCAGAATGGACACTCATGGATGCGCCAAATCCTACGCATATCTTAGAGATACGGTGTGGTCCAATATCAGGAACCGAACATTGGTCAAGGTGGACAAGAATATGAAGACAGGAGCCGAGCCGCAGTCGTTTGACGAGATTGACAATCTCGTGCTGGAGATCCTAGGGAGGGACAGCCCCACCGTCAATGGACTGATGGTGGAGGAATCTGTGTCTGTCCCTTCCAACTCGCTGGGAGGTGAATCAGGCGATGTTCTCAACTCAGCTGGCTTCTCGCAAGCTCCTCAGTCATCGACTTCATTTAGTACTTTGTTGTTAGATAATTCATTTCATCAGTTTACCGATGTTGACAAATCCACTCTTGTCTCTGCCCTGATCCCCTTCCCCCACCGAATAAGCAGAGGTTGTGCACTCCCTCCAATGCTTCAAATAACAAACTGTTGAAAGAAAGATTGACAATTAGAAAATTGCAGTTAGAAATCATTAAGTTGGAGCGAGATTTGTCCTTGGACCACGAGGTCATTGAATAAACGTTGAAGTTTTGAAGTTTGCTATTCAGGTTCTGTTGATTAAATCATAATTTTGCATAATCCTGCATTTTGTAATTTGATTTGTTATTTTGAAGATTTGTTTTATAAATTCTATACACAGATGTGGTGATCGATGTTAGAGATTTTTATATTGTACCGGTACAGGAGACTTTTTTGTATCAGCGGTTTTTGAGAAACGTGTCTTCTTGTACTCAGAGGCAATAGACGTAGGGGGCCTAAATGTGGTTTTTATAGACATTTTTGCATGCGGCACTCTTGTATGTACGCGACCGCTTCACAGCGGACACAAATTTGTGATTCAATTGTAATACATTTGATTGCATCTTCGGTAATTTATCCTTAATAAACTTTTGTTGAATAAAATCTTTCTTCTACATATTGATGGGCGTTAGGTAAAGGCTTCATTCTGGTACAGTGCAACATATGTAGGCCTATGCAACAATTGTTATGGTGATGTTTATTTCTTGCAAGCTCATTTGCATTACATGAACTGACCGACTGCATTTTTAGTTTAAAAAAGAGTAGTTCAATAAATCTATGATAATTACAATAAATATAATGACGCAATAATAGCTTACAGTGAAATTATTGAGTCTCGGTTAAATCCAACAAAATATTGCATTCATTATCACGCACAGAGAATAGACTACACTTGCACTATGACAAAAATGTTACCGTACTGATGTAGGCCTACCTACAGGAATCGAAGTTAAATTCTTAGACCATATAGGCCTACCACCATGTTGCAGTCTAAAGACTCACTAGAGAAGGATAAATTAGTAGAGCAAACTTTTTCTTGCTGTATAGTAAAAACACATGCTTTTTAAAACAAACTATTTTTTGAAGTAATAACAAGATCATCTCAAACACTGTTATCAAAATATGAAACGAGCTGTTGACGTCGTCCAAAACTATTATCGTCACTTTGATCGACGTCTGTAGCTGGAGCTTCGATCGGAACTATAGGTGCTGGTATGTCTTCCGGTATTCCATCAAATTTGAGACACAAATTATGGAGGGCTGCGCAACATTTGACGATTTCACATGCGTATACGGGCGTTTTGACTCGCAATGGGGTTTTCAAAACGGTGAATCGTTGTTTCAGTACGCCGAATGCACGCTCAACAGTTGCTCGTGTTTTTTATGCGATGAGTTAAACAGTCGTTCGGCCTCGGTCACTGTGATCGACAACGGTGGAATGAGCCAATCCTTGGTTGGATATGCCGAATCACCGAGAATAACAGCAGATGGGAAAGGGCGCCAATTTGTTTCAAACAATTGAAACAAAGGTCAGTTTCGAAATACACGCGAATCATGTACACTACCCGGATACTTGGCGCTACAGAAAAAAAAGTCAAGTCTTGGTCCACACACGAAGATGGCGCTCACCGAGTGATTTCCATGACGATCGATGAATTGATGCTCATTATCGCTAGGAGCTTTGATAGCCATAAGTGATCCGTCGACCAATCCACATACGCTTGGCATTCCTGCCATGTCAAAGAATTCTTGTCTCACTGAATCCAAATTTTCAGGAAAACGTACCAATTCGTTGAACAGAGTTTCATTGATAGCGCGAACGACTCGCCTGTTCACTCTACAAACAGTGCTCTTGTGGATTCCATGCGAATCTACAGTCAGATGATAAAATCCATTTCCTGACAAAAAACGTAGACACAAGAGTAATTGCTGACGTGGAGACGGTGCGTAGTTTCGAAGTGTCTTGTGCTCCAGTTGAGTGCCGATTCTGTCTAAGAGGAAGTTCACAAACTCTTCCTTTCCACGAAAGCGTTCTCTTTGTTGTCTGTCGCCTTTGTTGTCAAAATTGATGCGTTCTTTGAATACTCGCTCATGTCTTCCAATGTCGTCAAAATCACTGCCACTGCTCTCGTCGTCAGACATGGCGATGCTAAATGTTGAAAATGTTGAATTTAAGAGGATTTAAGAGGATCCTCTTTACTTATGAGGATTATCAGTGATTTGCTAATAATTTCTAATAGCTGATACTTTTATTTGTCTTTTATGCAACGACCTCTGCAGAACAAATATTATTAGTTCAAGCTAATAAAATTATTTTTAGCTCAAGCTGATAAAAGTATTTTTAGCTCAAGCTAATATTATCAGCTTATAAATCTACATGCAACCGACGGATGTTTATTAGCTCATAATATCAGCTAATAAAGTTTTTTTGCAATAGACCCAGGCAACGCTGAGTATATGAAATGGATCTGTTTTGCCACTGAAATCATTTAACAGTCGTTACTGAGGACATAGCATCCTCAACATGTCGTCGTAAAATGTTCAAGCGATGCTGTTGTAAAGTTAAACCGGCAGCGTGGGCGGCGGAATGATCAATGAAGTTTATTTGAGTACTTGGATCAGATAGTCGCCTTTTGGCATCACTCTTGAGACATGATATTGCTCTCTCTCTCTCTGTCATGTTCAAAAAGGAACTGTATCGTGGAAGTGGATGGAGTTCGTGATTTTCACTGATAGGAGCTGGCGGATTCCTGTGGGACGGAGCATTGTCGTAGATGATGAAGAGGTTCTCCTCATACAGAAGAGCTTCAACTTCACTTAAAAAGTCGGAGAAAGAAGCAGTAGTCATCCCACTATCGATGAATGCGAAGTGCACGAGACCGAATCGCGGAGAAACTGCAAGACATACAGTCAAGTTCTTGCCTATGTTGCCTTCGACAATTCTGACTGCCCTGGTTCCACGCGTTGAGCGTCCTTGTGTTCTCGCCGTCCACACATTAAAACCGCATTCGTCGATGTACACCAAATCTCGGCTCATTCCGTCGCGCAGAAACCACGACACGAAATCGGCTCTCTCTTGCTTGACCTTTTATACGTCTAATATGTTATGAAATATCCCTATCTTTATCAATATCATATTATTCTAATTTATAACTCAAAAAATGCTTCATACTACTTCATCACGATGCATAATCGGTCACGATCGATGTTTCCCTATATTTTCCTTGTATTGTACATGCTTCCCATACAAATGAATCTTTGGCTTAATGTACCCACACAGATGCCTAGCTAAATATATTATACACACTGATTTCTAGATGTAGACTACCCGTCACGGCGTGTTAGAATAGACGAATATTTCAAAAAATTTACCATCCATGGTTTAGAGATTTTTCAAAAAGCCTCCACCTGCCATCTTCAAAAAAACGCTCGAAGATGATGGCAAATATTTTAAGATGTCGTTCAAAATAGCATTTTCAGCACATTTTTTGTCTCTACTTATTTAAGTTCTCTAATGTCATGCAGTAGTTTCTACAATTATACATTCTCTTTTATCTACCTGCGTACTTCAGTTAAACGTTTTCTAAGTTCCATCAAATACCTAAAGCTTCTAAATTAATAAGTTAAGTTTAAAATCACCAATTAAGTGACTATGCCTACTAAACATCTCAATGCGTTTTTCCGAATTCGTCATTGAATAAGAAATTTTTGAAGATTGTACATCCAATCACACATTTCCTGAAAGCTCTCGGTTCAGGTTATTCATCAATTCACAATTAAAAACTAATGGAGCAAGATGCACATTCTACACGATGTTTTATAAAACTACTCATCCATGTAAACGTCATTCTTCCTGTCAGGTCTTCTAAGATTTGCAACTACAAAGCATGGAAACGTAACTCAAAAATAATACTGGCATTATGATTGGAAATATCAAACAACACAAATCAACAGGTAACTCTATGAAAATGAGTCTCTCATTGAAGTTCCACTAATATCAACAATATGCTGTTATTCAGCTATGATGAACTGTAAATAAAAGTCAAGATCTAACAATATATTTGTTGTAAAGTACTGTTTCATTCATTCAATTTATTTATTCTTCATTACAGTTGAATAACAGAATGCTTGATCCTAGCGTCTTTTCATCCTAGCAATTGCTGCTGGAAACGGAACGATGTAGGAGACATGGAGGAGGCGCGGACATGGAAGACAACTTATTAGGAATGTATTTACTAACGAAGCAGATTCTGAGCAGGACACAAGTTGACATCATCCTAGTGATTGATCCTCGATACAATCTTCACTCAAGAGATGCATCCCATACAAACGCACAACAGGAAGACACCTATATCAAGAGAAAGAAGCTGGGTTTGAAGGGACACGTATCGAGGAGGAGTTCTAATCAGAGGCGGACCATAATGGAGGCCAAGTGAGGCCGCGGTCTCAAGGAGCCCGTGTCGATGGAACTGGAATTTTATTTATATAAATTACTAACAATCCCGGCATATTGTTTTCAAAACTCCGATTATTCCAGAGAGGAATGACACTAATAATGTTAGATATCAATTTTCTAGAAAAAATTCAGAGATTGCTCTAGATTCAGTTTTTAATTTGAAAACATGACAATTAGATATTTGTTTAAAAAATCTAGCCATGATAATAACTTTTCAGTGTGCATCAAAAAATAAGCTGTTAAACAATAATTGCAAAATCCCTGAAAAGTAGCAAACCATGGTAAAAGTAACATGGCAGGAAAGTACGAGCATGAAAGTGCTCAAGCGCTACTCAAACATGATTCTACAGTAAATTTCGTTCCATGCTTTGGCCACTCGTTTGACCTCAATCTTGCAGGCCACGAATCAGCAAACTGCATCCGGGAAGCGACATCATTCTTTAATTTTGTTCAGAAGATATATGGGTTATTCAGCGAATCACCCCATCGTTGGAAGCTCCTGACTGAGTCGCTCAACTCCGGTGATTAAGACTCAGGTTGATGCAACAAAAGCCCTCCGCTTGGGGTATGTCAATTCATTCGAAGTTCTTGTTAACATCAGAAGCAACACGGAAGAAAATTCCGAGATACGAGGGGAGGCTGAATGCATAATTGAGAAATGGTGAAACTGGAATTCGGTTTCTTGACGGATATGTCTGCTCTTCTCAGTCATTTCAAGTGTCAATTCAGCTCTGCAGAGCAGTTGTCTTGATCTGAGCAACACAGTCGCTCTATTGGAATCACTGTGCCAGTATGTTTTGACATTGCGGAATGAATTTGATTTTTAATAGAGCGAAAAGGCACTGATGAGTGAATGTTCTGACTATAAGGGAGAAGTTCTCCGAAGGCGCATGGAGGAAGAAGTAGTCCCTGAAGTTCAAGAGGTTCGAAGGGGATTCCGCAGACACAGATCTCTCAGCAAGGGAGAAGTTCCGTATGGGTGTCTACTTGTTAATTATCGACAGTATGGCTAATGCACTTAAGAAACAATTGGACGCATGTGCTGAAGTTTCTGTGGATTTTTACATGAACTGCTTAAACTGACTCGGGAGTCAATGCGTGAGAATTCCAAACGACTGGTGGAAGCCTACCCTGAAGACTATGGGCGGCGGAACAGGGGGGAACGAGGGGTCGAGACCCCCAACATTTTTAAGGGGGTTCAATCAATGTCAGGACCCCCTCAATCAATTGAACTACAGAATGAATGTTGAAGAGTGTCTGTACATTGATTATATATTGCTAGCTTCAAATGTCGCATAGGCTATGAGTTTCCTGATCCTCTCATGTCTCAAACGTAGCTGAGTGACAATGGTGATTCCTTCGAAATAATTCCGTCGAAGTTCTTGCTCTAAGATAGCGGTGTACTTTCAATCCACAGTTTCAATCAACACCTGTTATCTTTGCGAACTCAAGAGGATAAATCCATTCCTTAAGCTACTAGAACTGGATAGACCTGTCATATTAAAACGCCATGGTACCATCGTTTATACTATCAGTTCAGTATTGGAAAGATAAAAATCAAGAAGCAGACGACAATTCTGTAGGAAGTTGTTTAAAATATCTCAGTATCCAAACATTCGGAGTCTATATCCTCGCTGTTATATTGCAACAGCCACTTGACACAACGGCTGCTAGCCTCATCAACCAAGATATCAACTCATCGAAATTCAGTTAACCATGCGGACGCGTACGTTATGAATTTCAACCAATAATGAAGTTTAACACATGCCTGTAATTCTGCTTGCTTTCAGACTGCCTTATTATTGCTTGCATCCTTGGTCTTCACACATTGCCAGCACGGTTCTATGAGTAGCTGAACTTTCATAGCTTTCGTGTCCGTAGATTTCGCTCTATATTTTTATTTCTTGATCACCAATTTTACACGGTAACTTCCATTACAAATTGAAACGATGAAATGATGCATTCACATTCAAGGTCAGTGGTGCAATATACAGCATGGAGTTAAATTTCCTCAGCGGCACCAGAGCCTTGTCGCTGTGTCAAATTTGGCAGCCGATTTGACTTACTTCGGCGTGACAACCCTCGTCCACTACTGGTTGGTTGTCTTCAGCGGGAACGTGGAAGAGCTCCGCTAGCGATGCCGCCGATGGAAGAATAACTCAGAGGCTTAGTGCATCACTGACTCGACTATTAGATATAGGATGACCCTATAATTAGCGGCTGGTCACCACTTACAGTATGTTAAAATATATAACTTAGTATTCCTCCCCTACTTTGTTCGGATAACCTGTCTGGGGGGTAGTGTCGAGAGTAACAACTTTGACAGTCCACGAAACTAGCAGGCATCCTGATCAGACAGACTACCTGAGACGGACCGACCTGAGAGTGGAGGCGGAAGTTTAAAGCTGCAGTCAATTCGCCAGCAGCTCCGATCGTGAGATGATTGTTCGTCTCATCTTGGAAGCAGCTGGTTCAGATAGGGTAACTGAAGCAAAACCTCACACATAATTAGTATTCATATTCGAAAAACATTGATGCTCTTCTTTTGATAAGGACCTTACGCTTTTGACATTAGCTGAAACCCAATCTTAGAATTTTCAGAAAGTTGACCTCATTTAATGTATCAGTATTGATTTCATAGTACATGTATTTCTTCTACTAAGCATAATTCAGATAATTCTGTGCTCAATTAGATATATACATATATTCCCTGGAGATATCTTGTATATCAGGTGTGTATTCTAAATGTACAACCTACGGCAAGTAGAAAAAATCTGCTAATATTTATACGGCAGTAATATCTTTGACCCTCCTTTCCAGGTAGGTTATGTTATCTAGATTTCCGTGGATAATTACAGTATTATCCAAAATCCCCGCTAATGATATTTAAAATCTCCGGTGAAGTATAGATGGGCCACTTGAAAATGATCAGAATCTCATATCTATGTTACAATTGATGCAGTTGAGAATCGTTGGATATATCGGATACTAACTCTATGGTGGAGATATGCGCAATTGCGCATAGACAATCGACTCGTCTATGCTTCGCTACGACTCGTCGATTCTCAGGGCATATCTTATATTTGGGGGTAATTACCTAATACATAATTACTTACATATAGATCTTAAATCTCTGATATTTCTGGAAAAAATATAGCGCTAAATACAAAATATTCATCATCTACTTTATTGCTATTTTAATTCAGAAGAAACTCGTTTTGAATTATCCAAGCAATTTAAAACGAAGGGATCAATGACTGACACTTTTTGATGTTTTCTGATATCAAAGCATCTAAGAAAAATAAAAATAGGTCAACGATCAATTATAACAAATTTTGATAATTAGGAAAAAATTTACCGGTGGTCTCAGCCAAAACTAAATTTGGAAGGCCAGACTTTCAGGTTTTGTCTATATTTAACTGTCCACTTATCATTATATTCTTTAACAACTTTTGAAGGAACGAATATTATGCATAAATGACCCAATGACCTACCATTTAACATTTTATAATGTACTAAGACAGTCTTAATAGTAATCTATGGCAGTACACAATGTTTTAATCGAAGAGTTATCGACAGATTCCATATGAAAATTTAATGCATACATAGCAGGGCTGTGGAGCCGATGCGTTATCTCATCGGCTCCGGCTCCACGACACTGATGTGAAAGGCTCCGGCTCGGCTCCGGCTCCGACTTCAAATTCAGGTTCTATCTATGCCGGTTATTCTGGATCCGTTGAACGGGTTTTTTGTATAACGGTGTGGCCTTTAGAGGCTTGCTACAATCATCAAATTAGTTTTCATTAACAAGCAACGACCTAAGTTAATAATAAAAATGATAATAGCCTAATATAATGACAAATAACATACTTGTCATATATTTTTGCATGAATTGACTATCTCTGAAAGATAAAATAAAATTATAGCCAGGATTGGTTAAATTAGATAAAGATCTCCCGCACTGGCTAAATATAAATTGGCCTAGCCTGCAACCAGTCTACTACCAGGCTACATTAAATAAGACCACATGAGTGATGATGATATATCTAATTAGCCGTCACAGGGGCCGAATAGTAGTATAAGCTTTTTAACAAAGCTTGAATATGAAACTGGATAGCGTGTGCCTCTAAATAGCTTATAGGCCCTCTATCTACTCGAACATGAAAGGGTATCGGCTATATAGCCAAATATACCGTATCAATAAAGATATCAATTGCTTTATTGAATATTAATGTGTATATAGGCTAGCTTAGGTTGTTATTGTTATTTGTTATTGCCTTTATTCAATAGTCTGTTGGTCCATGAATAATATGATCGGTGGGTAGCCCACGACTCATCATCTGTAGAAATTGTAATTTAGATAGTCTCATTGCAGTGTAGGCTAGAAATGTACAATTGAAAATTATACTTAAAAAAATTAAAAATATCTAATTTAGGACAAGTTTCGTAATTCTATGCAGCATACTTAATAAGTTAAGGCCTAACTTACATTATATTAATTTCGTATTTTTCATTATGGCGTAAAGTTGCACTAAATAATTCATCAATGATTCATGTATATTATTATATTCAATTTATGTATAACACATTACCATTATTCCTCTGATGATGGTTAGGCTGATGAAACTGAACTCGGAGTATCACACAGTATGTTGCAAGGTGCTATGCATAATAAAAATTTGACTGCGAGCACCGAGCAGAAATCCCATCTACTTTGCTAGCTTTCGAATGCGCGTGCGGTTTAATGTCACAGACAATAGAAAAGGGAGGTCAAAAGGCGCCTTTATTGAGAGCGTCTCAGTCTTTTTTTATTGTTTACATATAAGTCAGCATGATATCAGCATAAGGTGTTGACAGACGGAAAAAATTATGATGAAAATTCTTGAAATCCACAGGTCTATGACATTTGGGGAAATATTATTACACGATACGGCTCTTGTGCAGTCCTCCCCCCCCCCCATATTTTCTCTGGTCAAAAGATGCAGCACCATTGGATGTCCGTTTCAGCATCACCGGTTTGAGTGAAGCATTCCGTGCTGTTGTAAAAATCTACGTGGGTAATTGCGATGTTATGGTCGCAAACTTCGTCAGCAAGTCAACATTGTAATTTGCCTTCGGGTTTTTCGCATTGAAATATACCCTTTGAATTTTGAAGTCAAAGGAAATTCATTGTGAATGAGATACCTTTAAAATAATAGGGCGCTACTAGAAGTGGCTGGGGATCGCTTTGCTATAGCCATGTGAGGACTTGTAGTCAGGTCATTCGTGTGAGTGTGAAGAGTTATCCCTCCAATCAAAATTGATCAAATTGAATAATCGATTGTTTTGAAAAATGTAGGTGGGGGGACTGCACAAGAGCCTACAATACAATCTAAGGAAATTGGCATTGTCACAGATGCCAGTAGCTTCTGCCAGTAGCCATACCGATAGATGATAGCCTACATAGTAACCGTATTAGATTTAAGACATTGCGCAAGAAATGTAGCTATATTATCTTTGCTGACTGAACTGGAAATGTGTACATAAATGACTGGCGACTTGTCTCTAGGAATCTACAATCATCTAGTTAGCATGCATCTAACAAGTCTTCAAATTAATGGATTTTGGAGAATACGTTGTCAATATGGAAATTAGTCTTACGAAACATATGCAATAAAAAAATATTACACATGTGTGTAAATATATAATAAATATAATACAAAAGAAGGCGGCAACTGCAAAGAAAGATATCGTGGAGGACAGATCATTGGTATACTTAAAAGACATATCTTTAGATTTCAAATGATTTAATTTTTTTATGATGCCAATTAATAACTTTCAAAATTCTAGATTTATATCAAAGCTCAAACTATCGGATCCGCAGCCGGAGCCGGAGCCTTTGTGATAAATCGGCTCCGGCTCCCACCAAAACCATCGGCTCCTTAAGGCTCCGGCTCCACAGCCCTGATACATAGTATTCATATTGTTTACATAGTTGCATCCATAGTGTAGGTCCTATATGGTACTATCTTAATCTATCAAGATAAAACTTAAGTTAGAGAGTAGTGCTCCCACAGAGTATGAAATGATATAATACAACACAGAAATAAAGACTCATCTAGAAAAGTTATCAGAAAGTAAAGAACACTCAAATGGTAAACTTGTTGAAGATACCATACAGTAGGTAACTACAGCTGCTTAGCCGAAAACGAAATAACTGTGATAATTAAAAGATAAACCAACGCACAGGAATTCATTCAATACCACAATAATACATGCAGTAGGGCTACGGCCGAATACAACATCCTGGTGTACTTGTTCACTGGACCCCACCAATCAAAAATTCGTTCCGCCGCTTGAATTCGTTCGTTTGTCCTTGAGAGTTCGCTTTCTTTTGCTACTTGTCGCACAATATCTTATAACCCGCATTATTCAATTAACTATTAATGTATTGAATTCAACATTTTTGAGACAGAGCAATATCCGTATTATGCTAGATCATGTCTGGTTGGGCTTGACGGTTAAGGAGTAGCGACCGAAACACGATTCCCCTTACTACATTCCCGCTGTTGGTTTCATTTCATCTTTCTGAATTCAATTAATCTTCACGTTTTTTATTTGTTAAGTGACATTAAATTGATTGGATCCAGACCTAATTGATCATAATCTAGCAGATCAAACACTTATTAGCAGAATGTAGTATTTAAACTTAATTGATTAACCATCTTTTTACTTGACTCCAAAGAAGCAAGTAGAGTTAACAATCGCATGTTTAACTAGCAAGTTTGACTTTAACCTTTATATTAAAATGATCTTTCATAACTATAGAACTAGATAACATAATTAATTCATTAAATTATCTTATTCATATGGTTATGAGGGTCATGATTACAAGCTGAATCTTTTACTTTGGATAATGCTAGACTGAATTTTGCATAAACTTTGTATCCTTCAACGATGGGAATCAATCATACATGTACAATCATAGATATTAACACGGAGACATTTCTACAGCACACTGGGTACAAAATATGAAGTGAAACTTGTCTCATTGGCTATCCAAAACTTTGAAAGATAAGATACAGTAAATAATGAATATAATTAGTGCAGCTCCCTTCAAGTGTCAAATGTTTTGCGCGTAAACATAAAATATATTTTGGTTTTTAGACAAATTGATTTAGGTAAACTAACTGTGCTATCACATATGCATCAAGCTTATGTAATCGTATTGAAAGTTTGAAACTGTTTTATTTATTCCTCAATATCTAACAATTTTAATACTTCTAGGTCTCTCTAGATATTCAGGTTTCTTCTTTCTTCAGTGAATCATTATTCATGCATTTTGTTATTGTTATACTCGCACACATACATGCATGTATTTATTATAGATAGACAATTGGTTGAAAAATAGTTTTGAGTGATAATGATACAGGGGCCTGTAAGACAGTTTGACCTCAGTGCCCGCGCAGGTCATGGTCTGCCCCTGGGTGGAATATATGTCATCGATGCAAGCCGATGGATCATTTCAGTGTCAAAAGGAAGATGAAGAATTGTGTCCGAGAAATCATGATACCAAGTCGAAATCTGTCGAAAGAATCATCTGTGTGAATTGTTTGTATGATTCGAACATATCAATAGTGTGTGTGCGATGACTGCAAAGCCAAAACGTTAAATTGTGCTTCATATCTACTTTAATCAAATGGATGGAAGCAATTAGATACTTTCATACCATTGTTTTTGTTGAGCTTGTTGTAAACGCACGCCTATCATGGACGGGTTGATAATGTCAAGGATTTTTTGTCAAATATATGTTAGCATGCTGACTTTTTGTTGTCATTAACCAGTGATTAGTTACTACTGAGCAAGCCGCAAGCAAGTCGCATGTACATGTAAATTAATGGCCACAAAATAGGTTGAAAACAGATAATATGCGATGATGACAGTGAAACGTTATTCCATATCCATGTGCTCATATCCACTTCTAGTTTCGATAGACGAACTGAATTCTGATGAAGCAGCTTTTCATTGTTTGCTTTGGCTACGTAATGCAGGCGATGTATATATCACATTTTACTGGAACATGGTGACTAAGCTGTGATTCTCACCTTTCATCAGTACGAAAAGTTTTTGCATTTTGTAAGATCATACAGCATATGCGTAGAATCATTCAGAATCGTGAGCACACCCCGTAAACTTTAAGCTAAAAAATGAAATTATTCTAGCTATTAATACCGGTCCACTGTCTTGGAAGTAGGGGCCTACTCGTGATCGCATGTTCTTCTGACAATCCCAAACGGCATCTTAACCTACTGAGCATCTTTGAAGACGTCTGATTCCCCACTACGGGAAAAATCATCCACTATGCGAAACACGGGTTTGGGATAAGTTGCTGTCGTTGCAGCAGATACAAACATGATATTAAACTTGCGAACATTATGTTAGCCACAATAAAAGTGATTTATTTAACACTTTGTGACATCTTTTGTGATTGCCGATTGAAGAATAGTTTTGCTAGGGAGAATCGGTGCAACAAGCTGGAATAAGAACAGAGAAAACGATAAAAAATCATGCTTTCTGTTATTGACGCCATTCCTGAGAAGTCAATTTAATGTTCAAAAGTCGTTCCATATTCCCATGTAAAGTTGAAGGACAAAGTGCCAAGTGAATAAGTGTCAAGACTTTGTGGCCTACCCGAACTACCTATTCGCCTACGACAGAAACGCTCGCGGTGGTTCGGACATGCAAAGTCGCCAACCGACAACATAATCGGTGAGGCTTATCATCTATGGGCTGACGGCTGCCGTCCGTCAGCAATACCAAAGAAAACGTGGTATGCCTGTGTCAAAGAAGATCTCGAATACCTGAAGATCAAGGAGGACACTACTCTGGATCGTAATGCAGAAAAAAAGTCATCGCAGCAACGTCCAACCCTGGTGGAATCGGGAAGAACAGACGGAAAGCAAAAAGTATGTAAGTTTCATATTCAAGTCAAAGTAGCTATTTGATTCGACAAGAAGAGGGGCGCCTGCAAATAATAGTAGTACCATTGCCTACTTCAATTTGATTGTTAAGGGAGAGTCACTTTACATTGCTATCAGTGGATAAAAAGTTTTTGGTAACAGGTTTATTTGCACGACGTTCCAATAATAAATGTAGTGTAGTAATAATAATAAGAATGAGCGTGTGTATTTCAGAATAAATGAAAATCGTTCATACAAAGATAGGACATTTCAAAAGAAATTAGCGGATAAAAAATAAGCTGTTGTATCTTTCACATATTGTTAAGAAGAAAGATCTCGAGCGTCTGACCGTAGATCTTTGCGGCAATATGAAACGCCCGGCTGATGATAAAGGAGGAAGATGAGAGTGCAACGTGGGTGAATGATGTTCTGAATTCATTATTTGTTGAAGAAATTTTATTGATTTAGAAATGCGACGGTCACTTAAGTCAGGCAAACAATTATCTTCACAATCACTGCCACACATAACTTTATGAAATCGTCGTTGCACTCTGTCAAGTCGTAATTTCTCCTGCACAGAAAGATTCAAAAAGACTGGTGAGCAATATTCTAGAAGCGAGCGAATCAACATAAAAGTATATAATAGTGTACAAATGCCTATAATGCCTGTAATAGTATATAAATAGTGTAGCCTGTTTTATCCATCAAAGCAGTGCATTCCGCACTATCCTAGTCATCTCCCACGTACATGGCCATTTTACAGCTAACAAAAGGTTGGAAGACACATGTAGGAACTTAACTATTGTCATAGTGGTGCTATTCCATAAACTAAGCATCACTAACTGCAAAAATCGTCTTGTATACTGTGGCCGTTGAATAGCATTTTTCTCTTTCGGTTTAGTATCGATAGTTCAATTGCGGAATAAATAAGCAATAATATATATAATTAGAGGTCTTCTATTAACTTCGACGATTGCTTGTCCTTCGCATAAACATCAAGAATTTGATTTTAAACAAGATGTATATCAAGCTCATGCAATCAAAATTTGTATAAACAAACACAACTTCAAGAATTATATTCATTTTTAGTTACAGTTGAATAAATGCGTTATTGGCTAGAGGTACTGTATTCTGACATGCGTCGCGCAGCAATAATGGCTAGAGATTGTGAAATCATGTGCCACCTTGCCAGTGTACTGATTTTCACGGCTGTTATAAGTTTTATTTTAGAATTAAATCACTTTGACAGAATAACTTGTAAAATACTAAATGTATTTTAGGCAACAATTTAGTTCGTCACTTTCATGACTAACGTTTCCGAATACGATTGTATCAGCAGACACGCCAGTTAGTGAACATTGCAGGCTATGCAATGGAGGTTGTTTTATGCAGAAAGTTATGTGTGGGCTAATCCGTGTAGGAAATGCATGAGCCAAAGGTGGGAAACGGCATTTTTGATGAAAACTTTATGCTTCAATCACAGAAATTCGTCTATCATGCGATCCCATAGAGCATGCCATAGAGCAAATACCATAGAGTAGGGATATATAGGTACAGAGTGTGAACTCAAAAATGTATCTGCATACAGTGAAAATTTTCATATCACAAGATTTAGTTTTTTTGCGGAGATTATGTTCCCGTGGTCCAAAAAATTATTTGAGTACTTTTCAAAAAAAGTCAAAATTTGACAAATTTTATATCACAGATATTATACCATCACGATGGCTCTCTTATAGAAGTAGCATGAAATACCCTGTGGGAACGTCGCTCGCTAATATCAAGAGATTATCCGCTGAGTTAGCGATTTTGTGGCTAAATCTATTTTGTAACAAAATTATCGCAAGATGTGAAAGCCACCTTAATTATTTTTAGAAGTGCGTCTAAAATCCAAAAGCGGTAGGTGGCGAGCAAAGTCTTTGGTGGCGAGTGAGTTACTATAACTAATTAATAGATGTCTGTTAGCTAACTTGAGCTGATTTTTCGCAAACTGGCGAAATAGTGAATATTGTAGCAACTAATTAGTAGTAAGTAGTAGTGTTCGTATATTGCCTTCATATGAAGATAAATCGTATACTGAGTCTGATCTGTTAAAAAGGGACATATTTTTTAATTCTCGAAAGCTTAAACTAAAAAAGTATATCTTCCGTAAATGTCGCAGTAAATAGTATAATATTATTCAAATATTTGTTATTGTTGTAAATTATTGAATGTCAAGAGATGTTATGAAAATTGATATAAAGGGATTCTCTCTTCTCATACAATTATCAAAGAATGTGATAGTCTGTACCGAAGATATTTGGTCTGCACTTATTTCTTAAATAGATTAGCCATATGTGGGCAATGGTGAGGAGTTGTGGGAGAAAATAGAGCCTCGGCTGGAGAGCGGATTACTAAAGAAAATAAGAGAGAAAGTCAAACGTAAAAGATGGCATACAGAGTTCGAATTCGCGAAGTGTTGCCGGCGAACTTCGCCACCGAATATGCCGCAAATATGACTGAACTGCAGCATGATATTCTGTAGCTGACATCCGCCAGTCTTTGGCAAGATTCGTTCCCACAGGGTAAGTTGGATAGATCAAGAGGAATGAATATTTGCTAATAGGTATCGTAACTAAGCGGAAGTTAAGCTGATTATCAAAAGAATTTCATGATCCGCATTCTAATGGAAGTCTCCATGAAACATTTGCGATATTATTCGTGCTTTCTTGGCTGGAATTTCAAGTTTTAATTCAATTTTCACCGGCATGAATTTATGATTCACTAAATTCATGTTTCATTTCTTGAATCATAGTGATGTGGACCCATTTACATCTTTCAAAGTTAATTGAAATCATTGTCTTTGATTATGTTATTTTGCGCTTTCAGTGGCAGGTTGTCTGTGACATGATGACGCTTAAAGATTCTCTTGAGGTTCAGCATGAAAGCAATAGTATCAGGTCATCGAGTTGCTAGTTTAACAAGCATTGCCTCTCCAAGGCTGTCATGACACCGACGATCTGTATCATTTCCTTCTGCTTTGCTATCATGATCAATCAATTCCGTTGAAATTTCTTCAAAACTGCATAAATGTGAGTATCTCACATTTTGAAACAATTCCGACTGTATCTCCCATGAGTTCATTAAATAAAATCGAAGGTGTATACACATTGGGGATTTAATGAGTGGGGAGTTACCACTCTACACCTACTCTATGGTGTCGACTCAAAAACATACAGTGAAAATTTTTGTATCAAAAGATTCAGTCAAAGATATTTAATATCATAAAGGGCTAGATCGGAAATAGACGTGTTTTTTCCTTGTGTCCAACAAAACCAGTGAAAATCAACTGATGTTGCATGAATTTGAAAATATTTGTAAGCGAGCAACAAATATTCCTTTTCATTACCTCTTTTTAGTAATTACAGAACCAAAACGCATTTTAATAATAAATCAAGGAAATTTTATGTATGTCTGAAAACATCGTCCAAATTGAAACAAATAATAGTCTATTCTACTTTTTCAGATGTCTTACAAAACCCATTTGTAAATAAGAGCACCCTGTTGGTACAATTCTTTCAATAAGACTTCATTGCATTATTTTATGTGAGTTGATTATTATTAAATCTGAAGAGTGCATGTTATAGCACAAATGAAAACCAATTGTTTCATTCTTAGATAAAAGCAGAGTGAAGTTCACTTACAATTCACCCAATACATTACTAAATGACTTTTTTGAATAGAAAATGAGCCGCGTCTTTACTTCTGATCATGCAGATTGTTTCTTTGTATAATAAGTACGAAGCCTGGCCATATGGTTGCACATGTACATCGTTGCTGTCCCCTCCGTGCCCGGCCACGCCAAACGCGATTGACAAGCTTGACAATAATCTAACGTGTAGCTAAATGTAATTTTGCGGTAGGAAATTACCTGATACAACAGAAAAAATATATATGAATTATCAGAAAATTTGATATAAAATTGGCTTAAGCAAATAAAAACAAACAACATATATTACGCATGTTATACAATGCACATTGACAACATCTTTGACATTGACAGACATCCGATGATCGATTCCACATGGACCTAAAATGCCCTCTGTTAATTATTTGCAATACATGGATCCATGTTGTTGTTTCAGCCTGGCGAATAGCTCGAAGAGCGTTGTTGACATGGTTGAGCCTTATTAATAGCCAATTGCTCAGTGTAATATTCGGATTCTCACTGAATTTGTTAATAGTCATGAATTCTACAGAGGGAGTTGTGTGTTTATCAATACTCATCAGTCTTTATGTGAATATTTTTCTTCCAAATTGATAGTACTGAACTAAATTGCTGTATCACCGCTCTCATCTTTAACAATTTTTTTCAGAGAAACTACTGAACGAATATTCTTGAAACTTATCATGTAGTATCAGTAAATTGTGCTTTATATCATGTGCCATTTCCAAGGCTTTTTGTCGCATTTCACACCGTACAGCCGACAAAACAGCAATTTCGCCCCATTGTCGTAATGCTTTTTTTGCCACGATAAGGACCGTACTAAAATGGGTTCAAATTTAGGTATCTATTTCTCATCTAGCCCTTTTAAACAATTAAATATCTTTGGATTCGGTTTTTTGCGGAGATTACGTTCCCGTGGTCCAAAAAATTATTTGAGCACTTTTGAAAAAAGTCAAAATTTGGCAATTTTTACACTACCGAGATGACTCTCCTATATAAGTAGCATGAAATAAGTTGGATATCAAAAGGAATGCATATTTGCTGATAAGCATCCTATCAAAGCGGAAATCGACCTGATTATTAGGGAACAAGGTTGTACACGATTACACGAATTACACGGAAACCGTGTAAATCATCATTTTTTGGTTAAACCGTGTAAAACGAAATAAGCCTTGTAATGCCTTCTAAAGACCAATTCAGACCGCCATACTTGTGTGCTACAGTGTGCATAGCCTGTCATAGGTTTAATTCTAAATGCAATTTGGAATTCCGTGATGCGCGCACGAATTCTGTGGCACGAATATAGCAGACGGAAAGTAGGGACGCCTGGTTGCATCTCTCAAGAATATCTTCTCTCACAGCGCGTCACGCAAGCAAAATTACAAAGTGTTTCTGCAGCACCAGACAAACCGTGATGACGTGCCCTTCCTCCATCTCCTGTGGTGACACGGTGGAATAGTTGGTTTGCGGCTGTTCGTCATCACGCCGTCCATATCGATCTCTATCCGGACTTTGTTGCGGCGGAGTTGGAGAAGTCGGAAGAAAATCAAGCCTTAGCGGAGGTTTCGAAACTCCTTGAAGAGGAAGCGCTAATCGCGGAAGTCAAATTTATTGCCGCAGAAGGCGAGCCAATAGTGAAGCTCCTCAAATGGTTCGAAGGTCGACAAATTCATGTTCATCAAGCCTACAACCGCGTCATGGACCACCTTGCGCTGGCATGGCAGGAGACAAGGCGAACGACACGACGTTGAGTACATCCCATCGCCAAGCTTTCAGAAACACGAGAGAAAAACTGATGCATTATTACGGCCCTGAAGCGCCAAAAAAATCATTTCATCAGCAAGGACTCGATTTCCTTAAGGCTGTCCATCTCTTCGATCCGAAGCAAGCCAAGATCCTCAATGTTGACGACCTTCACAGCATCCCCGGCTTGCTCGACAATACCCGCGCGCGCTCTGAACTCCCTGCCTACAAACAAGCAGTTATCGAATTAAATGAAAACGTTGTTCTGATCGATTTCTGGAGCGCGGTTGCTGACCAATTCCCAGAACTCGCTAAAGTAGCGATGCGCTGATTGTGTATTCCGGTCAACTCTGTTGACGCAGAACGAATGGTCAGCGCATACACGTGCGTCGATCATCCACAACGTCAACGCATGAAAGACTCCAACCTTGCGATGCAAGCCATGTCTGCTTTTAACACTGTTCAATTGTAAATGGGCTTATCCATTAATTCAAAGTAGACTTGATTTCATGGATTATTTCTGATTTCTTGATTTTATTTTGATGAAATAATGTGAATCATCAGTGATAAGAATGTTAAGCGATAGCTTTATAGTAAGTTTATTTAGTCATGGAGTTATATCTAAGCCGTGAGATAAATGCAAAATATACGGGATAACGGATATCAATGTATTCATTGATCTCTCATCATGACCGTGTAAGTGCCGTGTAATTTTCCACTTTGACAATATCATCTCAATTGGCAATAATATTGGCATTCAGCATGGAATGTACGAAAGAAAAAATGTATTTCTTAATTGAATCTCTCAGAAGGTGCAACTATGCAGCGACAAAAATCCATACGATCCTAATGCAGTCCTGGCCAGATCAATCATTAAGTGTCAGAAGGATACAAGAATTATGCAAAGAATTCAAAGAAGGAAACAGATGCACTTTCAGCCGAATCGATGGTAGTGGCAGAAATTACTCCGACGAAAGATATAAAAAAGTTGAAGAAATCAAACGTTGGATTGATGATAACAACAGCTTGTCAACAAGAGCAATCGCACGAACTGTTGACATCACTCAATCAATGGCACAGAAAATCCTAAGCGAAAATCTGGAGAAGATGTGGATTCATACTCGTTGGGTTCCTCATCAATTGACTCCATATAACAAGGCCGTCAGGTGTGAAAGGTGCCAAGATATGCTCGAACAACTGAAGTCGCGTTTGACAAGAAAGAATTTGATTACAATAGACGAGAAATGGATTTACACTGCGAAATATGAATCCACGCAATACTATCGGAAGCTGGGTTACTCCAGGTGGCGATTCTTCGCCTTCAAAACTGCCAAAAGAACACCCATGGAAGCAAAAGTCATGTTTATCTTGGCTCCATCACAGACAAGCCACCATTACTTTGAGATCTTGCGTCAATGCGAGACTATTAACTCCAAAAGATACGTGCAATTCCTAAGAAATCTGGAAAATCATCTGAAGACATTGGCTCAGCCCATATTGTTTCAAAACGTTCGACTGACTCAAGACAACGCACGACCACACGTATCTGCAATCACCACAGATTTCCTGATTGAAAAAATGTACGGTTATTAAACCAACCACCCTACAGTCCTGACTGTAATTTATGCGATTGCTACGCTTTCCCAAGACTGGAATCCGTAAGAAAAAGTGATTTCGTTGTTGTGCATGAAATCCATGACTTTTTGAATGAAGAACTTCCAAAATTTACAGCACTTCGAATGGAAGAGGCATTGAAAGAACTGGAAGAGCACTTGGAAAGAGTTATTGCAGCCAGAGTTTAGGGAATTCGTGAATTTTGAAATGACTTTGTAATTGATAATAAAGATTTAAGGAAAAAACGCGGTTTTTTACGACTCAGCCTATAATTCAATTTTCACCGGCATGATTTTATGATTCACTAAATTCATGTTTCATTTCTAGAATCTGAATAGTGATGTGGACCCATTTACATCTTTCAAAGTTAAATGAAATCATTGTCTTTGATTATGTGATTTTCTGCCAGTTGCAGGTTGCCTGTCATATGATCACGCTTAAGAAAATACTCTTGAGGTTGAGCATGAAAGTAATAGGAACCCATCGAATTGCTAATTCAGCAAACATTAAATCTCCAAGACTGTCATGAGAATCTGTGAAATACCATCATTCCTTCTGCATTACAATCATGATCACTCACTTCCGTTGTAATTTCTGCAAAACTGCTAAAATTTGCACATCTCATATTTGGTGACAATGCCACCTGTATCTCCCTTGAGTTCATTTAATAGAATCAAAAGTGTTCACACATTGGGGATTTAATAAATGCGGAGTTACCAATCTACCTAATATTCCTACTCTATGGTAAGTACAAGTACAGTCTCGACTCAAAAAAGTAAGTGCATGAGTAAGTATTTGTCTATAGTGAAAAGTTTTATATCAGAAGATTCAGGTTTTGTCTGAAGATTGCTGCAGAGTAACTGTCTGCATACAGTGAAAAGTTTTGAATGAAAAGATTCAGTTTCTTTGCGGAGATGACTTTCCTGTAGTCCAAAAATTATTTGATCAGTTTTTAGACAGTTAAAATTTTTCAAATTTCTCCGGGTTTTGTATGTTACCGAGATGAAGCTCACATACAGAAAGTATATATATATGTAGAGTGTCGACTCAAAAAAGTGTCTGTATACAGCGAAAATTTTTATTTGAAAAGATTCGGTGTTTTACGCAGATTACGTTCCTGTGGTCCAAAAAATTATAATTTATCAGTTTTCAAAAGACTAAATTTTTACAAAATTTTATGTACTACCGACATGAAGACCCTTCATTAGTAGAATAGAATAGAAATTCATTTATTTCGAGTGAATGAAAATCATCAAAGACACAAAGTTACACAAATAAAAAGTGATATCAGGTCAATATGAAGTACTACTTATATGAAAAGCTACTTGCTTGAAAGTCACTGAAGGAATGCTGTCATACGTGTCATGAAAGATCTATACCGTCCGAAACGTCGCGTAACAACATGACTTATCTTGCTATTAAATGGTATTATCTTGTTATCTTGAAAACACTATCACCACAAGAAAAAAGACAATACAAAAAACGGAAAGATCTTTTGAGAAAAGCATAAAACTAAGTCTTGATATCAACTACAACAACATTTGCAAAGGAAATGAATTATTACGAAAATATACGAACATAAAACTATATGACAAGAACTTGCGAACAACAAAACATTTACTGAACAGTTTCGTTCGGAATGAGTGGATTACGAACTCCAAAAACAGAAGAAGGATATACACATGTAGGCCGATATTAAATGCTATTTTTGCCGGTCATTTATCAATAATTGACAATTGAATAATCATAATTGATTACAATTTTAGGAGATTGAGTGAAAAGGCTAAACTTCCAAAGAGATAGTAATTCTAATTGTTTAGTGGCAGAAGTCACAAAATCATTGTTTTGCGACATTGCGGTGTGCTGGACAATCACATTTGTCACATCAGTCACACTTACTGCGGCTGGTTTTCTCACAGAATCTTCACCGACCAATCTACTCTTTCCTAAGCTGCAGTTGCTTGCTCATTTCGAATGAAACCCAAACGAATGGCTGCCTCTTTTGAGGAACGTGACAAGTGCGTGTTCCTGTTGAATCGTTCAGCAACACTTTGACTATGGCTTTTGATAATAATGTTGTTGCACTTACCGCTTAACCCTATCTGACCTGGGCTTTTTTTAACTGTCTCAGCCTGGGGAGGGGGCAATTCGGCCCCCCTCAGATTTCCTAAACTAAATGCTCAAATTTAATGAAATTACATGCATACTATATTTTGGGCATGATCTTTTCAGTGGTGGAGTCGGTTTTTCAAAACTTTAATTTCTCCATGCTATAAATAGCAATTCAAAATTTGAAAGTGCATTTTTTACAAATTTTAGATGCTTTTTATTGTTGCAAAACCAATCGCTTCGGAATGTTAAGAATACTAAAACATAACACGAAAGTGTTCTATCTGGCATGTTTCTTGCTATATCAATGCTAATTTATTGCTTTTATTCATGCATGTATAATAATGCTGTATGAATAGTATTTCAAATTTCAAACATTGAAACAGTAAAAAGTCTATTTTTCTCATGTGCGAGAATTTCATTCCAAATTGGCTATCTATCATTAGCTAGAATATATTATCACAAAGAAACCTAAATGAAGACAAATACGCAATTATTACAATGATGCGTTTTTCCAAAAGTTTCATTATTCGTGTAAAAAATGAGGAAATGTTCATTATTATACTATTTATTCATGAGTAGTATATGGAGGATATAAGACTAAAAAGCATTCAAATACTATCCCAATATCATATTATAAAAAGCATTGATGTTATCAAAATCATTAATTTGTGTCTATTATGCAACACTACATTAATTTATTCGAGAAAAAGTTTCAAATGAGAGCAGAAGGTAAATTCCAACGATTTTTAGGCGTAGTAACTAGTTTTCATTTAGCTCGTACGGCCAAAATATTTGACCAAAATTAAATCTTTTACTCCCAAAAGATGCGCAACTAAAAGTTAGAAAAAGTCACGGAAGGTAGACTTCTCACACAAAGATGTTCAGCTGCAGGATTAAAAAGTATCTATGGCGGCCGGGCCGAATCGGCTCCTCCCCAGGCCAGATAGGGTTAATAGTAATGTAAGGATCCAAAAATTCCATTTGAAAATATCTAGTTTGGATCCTCCGAGCACTTCTTGTTTCTAATGCATATTTAAATCTGCCGTTTTCCCTGCGAAGATAGCTGCATCTATTTATCTTTGTGCTTTTCCCACTTTGTATCTGCAATAGAGAAATATTGTAATGTTACAAAATTCACTCTCATACGGGCTGCAACAGGCTTACTTTTGTGTCCAAGATTTTTAGCTACTCTCTCCCAGCTTTTCCTTCGCGGGTCGACATTTTGCACGATTTTGATTTTAAATCGTATAAATTGTTGTGTTCCCCTTGTACTTCTGGAAGCAGAAGTCTATTGTCTCTGCTTTTTTTCATCAGAAGTTTATCGCTTACCTTCACTGTTTGTTATATCTTTCATCATATCGTATTTTGGGCCATTCTGTGTAAATCATAGAAATTAATAATACCATAGAAAGTCCTAGAATGGAAATTGCATGAAAATTGTGGCACACGACGGGGGAACTTAGTTGGGGCAAAATGCAAATTTTGCGAGCTGGCTTTCTTGTTTTCGGGTTGGCATTTTTAATTATCAAGTCAATTTGTGATCTGGATTGTTGCCCCTAGTCCAAAGATCATGTACACGAAAGCAATAGTGAATTGACAAAATAGTGCAGCGACAGGATGACAAAGAAGGAAATCCTGTAAAACGTTCTGTACGTTCACCATTTTGAAATATCGCTCTTATAATCAATCAGGAGTATAATCAGACACATACGCAACTTGTAATGTCGATTTACAGAGCATGCATTGCTCCAGCTTGAAATCAGAGGCCAAGAAATCTCAGAGTATTCATTTTTCTTAAAAGGGTTCCCCTGTTCAATATATTTGAACAATTTTCAAAACCTTTGCATGCCTTCGAATATGAGCTTCCAAAATATCATCACACTATATCACATAAGTCATTCAATGATTAATTGAAAGGATCCAGCGACATTTCATTTATCTGAGAAATGGCTGTCTAAAGAAGCTTTCAATGTGTTTATTCCAGAAAGCGCTAGGTTTCTTAACCGCTAGAAGGAGAAATTATCCAATAATTAGAATTTTTGTCTTTGAATTCTTGAGATATTCTCACAAGCAGCACACCGATCACTTTCGATTATGATTCTGAAACAATTTTTGATTCGCATTCCAGTATTGAAAAATTGTATAACAGTTGTCATTGACTGCTTAAAATAGATACAGTATATTAAACCATGGAATAGTTGGCTATTTCACATGAAACAATGCAGCCATCTCACTTGCAATTCTCTTCATGAAAATCCTGTAATTAGGTGTCAACAACTTCCACAACCAACTTGACAAATAGTTTGACTATGATACAATGTTTAAGATCGAAGCAGATCTACAAACCATAGATTTTCCATGTGCCATCATTGCGCATGGGCAAGATATCAAACTTCCATTCTAGTGTACTATTATCCACTTCTATGGTGTAAATGATGTAATGAAGTTATTTTTCATAGCTATTGTCGTCGGGCCATAGACTTCTGCTGTAACATCTAGCATTTATAGTCATAGACGTCGCCATATCGGTGTAATATGTCAATGTTATACCCTCATGTTGTACACTTGTGCTATTAACGTTCATGTCATGGAGTCCATGTTCATGTCCAGGCCACCAATATCTAGGAGTTCATGATCTAGTCAGGGATGTCTATGAAGCATAGAAAGTGTTAGGGATTTTCAACTCTCAATCCGTAGGCTATAGCGCAGGCCGATTTTCTGGCGAATTAGGTTTTTGGGCATATGGCTTTCATGAGTTACAGGAACCTCAATTTCATCAATCAACGGGATATTATTATGAGCAGTTACACTACGGTTGTTCAATTGTTCCCGATTTTAAAGAAAATCATCTATTAGATAGTTGGGTGCAACTGAGGTTCGGCAATGTGCTTCACTGAGAAATTGTTTGAGCTCTTGTGATCCTTCTGAACTAGTGAACAGAGAGTTCGATTTGTGACATGATTATTTGTCTTCAGATAAAGTATGGATATCCACCAGAGGACTTCATTATCTCAATAGCATTCACTGAAATATGATTGATCAATTTTGAAGTTAGTGAAAATACTGGCAAGAGACGTATGACAAATGCACGGATGGGTTTTCGAAAACAAAGTCTTTACCATCATTGATGGAATACTGCGCACTGTTTTTTTACGCGAGTTACTAGCATGTCCAATAATGTGTTTCCGCAACATGTAAGAGATGACAAAATCTTCATCTCATCGCACATCAGAACTTGTCCAGGAGAGCTTGGAAATATACAATTTTACAAATTTCCATTGTTTCTGATTCCGATCCAATATTTTGGAAGCTTTCAATGTTTTCCGTCAATGTAGTTGGATATGGAAATGGAAGGAAAAATAATTTAATGATACAGTATTTATTGTTTGCTCATTTGCCGTATACAATTTTGATGATTTCAAAATATATGCACCATACTTCCCCCATTGAATTCAATTTCAGACAGTTCAATTATTTCTAAACGGATTTTTGGGTCTTCATTCAAATCTGTTGGATTAATCCATTCAACCAATGATTTGATCGATTTGATAATGTCATTCATAGTTTTCATAAAGTGTAGCACATTTCCCAAATGTAACAATCTTTCTGATATATGCTAGAAACCAATCACTGTGGGTGGTATTGAAAGACTGTCTGCGGGTATCCTTTCAGTTGTCAAATATAAATAAGTTTGAAGCAATACTATTAAAAACCTTCATCAGTAAGCATACATGATCAAGAATTTCTGAGGGTGATACTAAACGCGACATTCATTCTCTGCAAGTGAAATCGATGGATACTCTTTCAGCTGCAGGCGTAGTTTTTGCTTGAATGATAAGAAATCACAATCAATCACACATTTTTCGTGACTAAATACATATTCCACGCAGAATACCTGTAGTGTTGTTAATGCAATAATCGAAAAATACAGAGACTGCATGGCTATCGGGTGTCCACTTCTTGTTCAATTCTTTGGCGTATTGTAAGACCTGTGTCATGCACAAATACTCATAGATTTTGTTGTTTTCTCTTAATCAATGATGTTAGGGATGGCGTTAATCCACCTACCTCTATTTTTTCATTGCTGATTGTGAATTAAGATTTGCGACACTGCACTTTCTCAACATCTTTGATGAAAATTCTGTAATCTGTATTTTCAAACTGGCCTACGCTAAATCCTGCGGATTGAGCGGGAAATTCCTAGCACATTCTATGGTTCATAGACATCTCTGATATAGTATAGCAAATATCTAGGAGTTAATGCGTTAGCATATAGATATCCATGGTTAGCAGCATCATTGCCTAAATTGGAAGATATCTTTGTGCGCTGTGCGCCCTCAGATTATTGCACTGTGAAATATACGAAGTCTATGGAAATATAGCAGAGCATTTTTGCTGGCTAACGATTGGGAAAGCATATCATGATGAATCATTATAAAAAATACACTTGTGCTTGATTGTTGTAGTAGAGACATAATTAGTCTATCGCATTTTATTCACAGACTTCATAACGTTGCGTCATCAGCAATCATTCAGAGAGCAGAGTCAGGGCGATTACCCTAACACTGTGTGATTCTCTTGACATCCTGGCTTACGATGAAGTTTCATTTCAGCTGACACCCGATCAATCCACGATGCTGAGAAAGCGACGACTCGCTCGGTTAACGTGTTTTTATTTAGCTTTGATCGTTGGAATATATTTTCTTGCTATAATTGCCCCTAAAGTAAAGCTTTTTGTCGTGTTCATTCGGAAAATATGGAAATTATCAGGTGTTGTTAAAAGGTGTCAGAATGGACTTGAGTTCGAATCATTGACGACAATTGATCATTACAAGAATCGTGTTTTTCTGCACATGATGCACGCCAAGACTTGCTCTCAGTGCATGGGGAATTCAGCTTGCGGCTTTCTGAAGCAGATTCTAACAACACACAATCATCGCTTTGAAGCACAAAGGCTTTCTATTTTATTGTTTGAACACACGCAATCTCCCAGAGTTATTCGGTGGAAGACATCAACTTTCGGTACAATGTATGTTAAAGACTTTTCACTGGGTCCGTTAATAAGTTATCCTTCAACATCCAGCTTGACTCGCTGTTTAAAGAATCCGAATGATCAATGTGGAACATTAACATCAGATCTAGTTACTCATCAGTGTCATTTCTTGCATATGCAAGCCTTGTTCCAGCTGCTCAATGTGTCGGCAAACCGCAATCAGTATGGGCATTTAATTTTTCCTAGTATTATCAATCCTGGTTTTTTAAAAGGATTTTTGGATGGAAATGCTCAACTACCATTTTCCAGTATTATTGGTGCGTGCGGTCAGCTTCTAATTTCATCATCTGCTGGATGTACGCTGGACAAATATATCAACGAATCGCTATCGGTCCGAATTGATATGGCTCTACGATTTCTTGATGCGGCATCACTATTTGATAGCACTACTTACAAGAACAAGTATAGATTACTTGATCCAAATCCTGATCTCAAAAATTACGCAACTCATCCTTTGTTTTCTGCCACTTTGGTAGACTGGGATGTCATTCGATTGCTAGGTCCACCGACTTCACAAGATAATTCTCTTGATAATCGATGGGGGTGTGAAGGAGGTCTTCAGCAGAATTTTTTCTTATTTTCAGTTTTGCTATTTACGCTACCAAAGATTAAAGGCTCATCAGATATGCCGCTACTACATGACTTCCTAGATAGACAAAAAATGCATGGATTGAAGCAGATGGAGATAGTGATGGATAGAATTGAGTGGATGAAGCTGACAGACTATCAGAAGACTATCTACCAATCACACATGAAAGAAAATCTGATAACTCTTCGTGACCTCACTCAGAGGATATGAAAAGAACGTCAGGTATTACTTCAATCAGCTGATGTGAAAACATCGACTTAAAAATCAAACATTTATGAACAATAAGGTGTGATCACGTTGTGCTTGCATGTCAGTTTCCATGCGTCCGAGTTAAATGCCCTTTATGGTTCTTCCTAAAGACATTACATGTAAATGTTGCCAATTAGCTATAGGAAATATTTTATATACATTGGTAGATAAAAGCACATTTTAATATGCAGATTGCGGATATAGAGTGCTGCCTACTGAAAAATAGCTCAGAAAAAGTAGATGATATTGAGCAGCAATGTACATATATTATGCTTGCATGCACACTGACAGCCTTGTCAATTATGATCAATAATATCAAAAGTATAATAATACACAAACAAAATCAGTTATTGCAAGTAGACTGAAAGCCATTATGTCGACGCAGAATCTACATAGGCCTACCAATATTGAATTAAGATGGGATCGTAAAATATTGGGCTTCTCTAAAAATATTTAATTCAAGAGATCGATGAGCTAAATTTGGAATTGAAGACACCTTTCTCAAAGGGGGAGGGATCGGCTCGAGAATTGTCTTACCTTGTCGGCCAAAATGACGTATGGATACTTGTCATAAACTGTTTTTAGGACATCAAACCACTGGTACGCTCGATTGAAAAAAGGTGGGGAGGCTCTGGTCTGTGATTACGTTGATTACGTCATCAGCTTTGAATAGTGTTGTTAATTTCTCAATGCGATTTATAATATAAATGTGAGTCAAAATCGAGTATAGTTCGTTCCAAGGTTGGGTCTAACCTTGGTCTTGGGTACCCCCAAGACCAAGATTGAATCATGGGGTACACCCCAAGACCAAGATTGATCTTGGGTATAATCTTGGGTGTCACCTTTGTCAGCTTTGATTTAATGTTGATAGCCAAATACTTCATTAATGTATTATTATAGTTTTCTGTCAGAACTTGACCTATTTTACAAGGCTTTAGATGTTTATGCTAATAAAAGCAAATGATAAAAAGCTTAACATTGTATTAAGCATTTATCATTTCTTAGTTTTTACATATGCAGCATAAATGAAGTACAGTGTAGGCCTAAATAATATTAACGGTTTTATAAATATAATAACGGTAACCTATACAAAAATGATAATTAGGCTAATTATTATTGGATGGTGTAAAACATAGGCATATGTTTGATTACCATGTGTAGATATAATTTTGACTCAAAACGACTACAATAATCAAGTGTAGACAAATACACATTTAGGCCAAATATTGTAAAGTACTCAAAATGTTAGATTCTTTGATTTGGTTGCAGGTGCTAACATACTGATTTCAAGGACTATGACTTTTTTGATTTTCCGGGTAAATTCTACATAGGCCTACAAGTATGTATTACACTTGTATTTTTTTACACTATATATTATTTAATCTTGGGTTTTAAATCTTGGGTGTCACCCAAGATCTTGGTTCGGCACCCCAAGATCACCCAAGACCCAAGATCCAACCTTGTTCGTTCGATAATAGTGAATTGCTCGCTTTATCGGCTAATCAAGCATTCATTACATAAACACAGAGGTGGTCGTGAGATGTTCAGATCTAAGAACACTAATTAAGTAAGCTAAGACATTTTTCATCGCGATTTTAGGGATGACCGATTTTTAAAAAAGTAACCACTCATTGATTTAATGAATTATCTTCAGATTACTGAATCCTAGATTCATCGAAAAATAGTAAACATCTCGATAATCTAGAATATTTCTTTTCTGAATATTGTGCATGGAGAAATGCAATCTCACTCTTAGTCACGGGTCGGCTTTATCTCATATTTTTAGCCTAAATGAAGAAAATCATAACCAGTCAAAAGTTTACAAAATCTGTTGCACACTAATGAGTTATCGGAAATGCTCTCTTATAATAAGAAATATTCTCTTATAAGAGCTGCTAAACAGTCTTTTACAAGCGCCACATCTTGAACGAACTCTTTTGTTTTGAGTTTGGAATAGATCCCGAATACATTTACTCTTCCGGTAGACTTTATCTTTTTATCCTCAGATAATCCATTAAAACGCTTGACCAGTGCAGGATAGTCACTCCATAGAGCATCAATGGCTCTGTACGAAGAAGTAACCCACCTCACATCGAAAACTTTGCCAAAAACACTTCAGATGGATATGGAGATTCGGCGCTACACAGTTCAACTTGCCATCATCTTCGGGGGAAAAAGGGTAAATGTTGTGAAGTTTCGATATGATAGATTGAATGTGAATGACGCCGTCCACTGCTTTTATTGAGCCAGAGACACCGAGCTCCAGTTTGTGGTTCAAACAGTGCCACACCACAATACCTGGACATTGCTTTTTGAGCTGCGTTCCTACACCGCTTTGTTTTCCAAGTATTGCAGAGCGTCATCAAAACCATTTGCTTTTAAAGATGTCATCAAGCAGTCCAATACAGCAGATGCATTGTGGGTAAGGAGTTCGACAAGTTCTAGGTACAAATTCAGTGGAGGATCCTTCGGGGTGATCTTCAAACGTATGTGAATTATCAGACACGATCGCTTCGATGACGAAGTTGACTCATCGATGATCAATGAGATTCCACTTTTAGTCTCTGTAATTCTTTTACAAATTTTACGACGCATTAATCTCGAAACAACTTCAACCATTCTTGTGCACGTGTCATGAGAATGCAAATTTCTGCTGTAGTACACGCCATTGATGTCTTGAAGGTCTATCAGTGCTTCATAGTCTGTGAAGGGTCGATTGTTTTTCGTAATACAGTATCAGTTCCTAAGCATTCTGTAGTATTTTTGTTCCGATTTTCCACTTGTGCCGACAGATTTCAAAGTTTGATATCTCACGATAACGAGAGGTTTTGCAATTTTTCATGCTTTTTCACGGCCTTGAAAATCGAGTTTATGGAACACTTCAGACCATAGAAATTGACAACAATAAAACCTCTAGAATGGAAGTTAATCTTCATGCAATACACAATAGTGGCACATAAATCGCACGCATTTTCACTTAAATACACTTGTCAACATCTTAATCATTGGGCTAGAATCAGTCACATGTGTAAATCTAAGCTCTTAATTGGTCATTCATGCCACAACTTAGTTCCCCCGGATGTGCCGCGACGTTGAGTCAATTTCCATTCTAGTCAACTTCAAATAAACAGTTTATTTCTGTGCTTCACACTGGGGTCCATTTCTAGATCGATTCTACACACCAAAAACAAGTGCTTGTTGTCAAAAAATCATACTTTTATCACAGTTTGAAATATTTTATCATTAGGCCTAAGCACCGCCACTGTCTATCGTTCACGATCTTCTTTTCACACACGGGACTGAAAAGATCGGCGGTACAGGGGAAACAAGAACGAAACGAGGCTGCTCTCCCGATCGATGGATAAGTCATGTTCGTCCATAGGTACTGAATTCTTGGATCTATGGTTCCAACGATACTGTTATCTATGGTTCATGAATCATGAAGTTGAAGTTACTTAGAGACCTGACATATGAATCGAATCACAGCTTGCAATCATTAAGAATGTAGTTAGTGATAGTTATCACACTCTAGGATTCACAGAATTAGACAGTTCGCCTCTTCTTCTTGCTGTCTAGAAAGGAAACATTGGAACATGTAACGCTGATGAAATGGCACAATCTCCTGACTAAATACCATAGCAATCGAACAATGAGCAGCCATTTCAACATTAAACACACCAAATTATGCGAAGTTTCAGTGACTGTTATCAACCGGATCACACGGCAAAGAGACACTGACGATGTCAAGTTCTACAGAGAAGTTTGTGAACGTTTTTTCATGCGCCTGCTAACTTTTTTAAAAATGATCGGAGGGCCCAACATTATCGAGAAGACTTTTGCACAATGATCTGAATTCTTCGAATCTGAAGGAGTCGTGGCGATCGGAGCATTTTGAAGGAATTCAGAGCAATCCGCAAGCGACGCACGACTATTTTTACTATCTCTGCAAGGTATTAAAAATTTCTTTTTGCCCACTTATTAAGTTCCTGCATGTGCCATCTTTTTGAATCAGTTTGCACTTCTAGCAAAGTGATACGATTAAACAATCTAATTCTGTGGATCAACCATTTAGAAAATTATTTGTAGATGACGCTTCAAATCTATTCATCATAGTCGTTCAATAGAAAAAAGAATTACCCGATACAGCGCTTAGTTAGCGTCTTCATAGCGCACACTTTCTTCAAATGACGCTATGTCAATTAGACTGAGTGTCACAGTAGAACTTTTTGGACAATTTCGATAGATAATTGCCATTGATAATGATTCGATTTCTATGGCTTGTAGAATGTTTCATTAAAGAAATCTCAAGGTGAGCGCTATCTTAGCGTCATCATAGCGTTGTTCATCGAAATATTTGGCAAATGTTTCAGAATAACTACATACTTTACCATGGTAAATATCAATTGCTCTATTTCTAAGTTCTGAAGTACACGAACGTCTGCATGCAACGAATACATTGCATGCAACCACAGTACGATAAGAAATTTTGACAGCCATGGAGCGATAAATTCTTCAATAATATTTATTGCATGAAGAGGGTCATTTATCGTCCGTCGAGCAATAATTGTAGGTTATTGACAGCGAATGCCTTAGAAATGCTATAAAAGTTGTAACATAAAGTGTACAAAAAGTTGTAACAATAGAAAACTTCGATCAGATATCGAAGTTGTCGGATATCTATTCACCGTTAAGGTGCTTGATAGTGTTGGAACTGACAAATCTTTGACCGGCATATACATCAGTCCTTCATTTACATTAGAAGAATCCATAGGGTCACAAAAAGAAAACTGATGACTTGCAAGCAATTTGCAGTTGCGGCACTTGCTGATTGTGTATCTGCTAGCGATTTGCAGATTGAGTTGGAAGGAATGAAAGCGACAATGTAACAGCATATGCAAAGTCAGTGTGCAACAAGAATATTATGTTCGTTTACCAAGTGAACAGTGTGAGATTTCATGCACCGGTTGCATTCTAAATAATGGCAGCGCCATGCTACTATCGGGTCTCGTGATTGAGTTCTTGTACCCTAATGGGGTTTACTCATCATACAGACAGATAGAAAACGGATGATAAATGTGTATAAGTAGACATTTTGAGACGATGCTCATTTTCATCAATAAACCGTTAAATTTAGGGAGTTAGGCCGAGACCCCCACCCGGAATGTGGTTCTCAAAAAATGGGGAGGGTCACCCCGAGGGCACGCACGAGCGTACCACTGCAACCCGAGGGGTAGATGTCCGAAAATTTTCCTAAGCTTTTTTTCCAGGCAAAAATCAAGTTTTGAAATCCGACATCGGCGGTTAGAGTACGTCAAGAGCTTTCGAATGGTTCCACTCCCGATCGAGTGGAAGTTGCTCAAGGTCACATGTTCTAGGTTATACTTCTAACATCGTCACTGTATTAGTGCATAGATGCTTATTGTGACAAAAAAACTCCCCATAAATTTATTAATCGAGGAACTTGATTCAGTTAGACTACGTATGTCATCAAGGGCTCCTGTTCCGCGCAATTCCTAGAGGCATTGAAAAAACTGACTACCTAGATCAAGAGCGAGAATAACTTCGGATACGAATTTTGTTGCTCGTAGGTTACACGACGTTTCGCTTAGGCAAGCTTGTTCACGTGTGGATATTGGACACAGAGATTCACAAAGTTTCATCAATGAGATATGTTAACCAGCAAAAGATCAAAACTATGAGGGAAAATAATTCATCAAATGCAATAAACTACCTAATACTCACAAAGTTTGAAAAGTACGGTAGTAATAAGATGAAATGCAAGAAAAGAAGCAAATATTCACAAAAATCAGGAACTGTACATTAAATTGCGTCCCACATAATGGTTCATCAAAAGAGAAGGCTCGACTTTGGAAATGTACGTACACTCTAGATAGCATCTCTCATTTACATTTTTATATTATCATGAAGAATTTTCCAGGTATCCAATGAAATTTGCACAAATGTCAGCGTTGTGTTCATCACGAAAATGCCATTTCACAGCAGAAAAATTATTTTTAAAAATATGTTCACTGAGTCTGGGCTGCACTGACCGACCCGTCTCACCAATGTACACATGATTACATAATTTACATGTGATTTCATAAATCAAAACTTTTTTATGACATTTATTTGGACGAAACGCACAGGCACATGTGTCACAATCACTATTCCATTGTTTTTTATTTCCTTTGGAGGATGCAGTTATGTCTTTACATTATTGCCACCATTAAAAGAAAATTTAATTTTATCTTGTAGACCAGTCCTTCTCAAAAGGGAGTTCATTTTTCGCTTAATAACCTCATCTACATAGGAAACTTTTAAGAAGAAAGGTCTACGAGAATTGGACGAAACATTTGATGCACCTTGTCTCTCTTTAGAATTAAAATTCACAAGTGAATTCTAAATGAAGTCATCATGGTAGCCGTTGGCCATAAGTCGGTTGATCACTTTATCCACAGAATGATTAAAATTTTCTTGGTTAGTAGATTTTGTTTTGGCCCGGTGAAAAATCATAGTTCATTCCAATTTATCTACCGAGGTTCAACAAACAAAATTGATGACTTTTGACTTTCTCACCTATTTGGAATTACTTCCTAGTTATGCTTTGAACGACAATTCTTTTCTGAAGGAAAATTCCTTTCATCCTATGGGCCGTATTCCAGAACCTCCCTTAATTTTTCTCGCAAGGCCGCCTTGACCAAGGGAGGCATTTCCAAGGTGCCCTTATTCAAGGCAGCCTTGACTTATAGGTATTCCAGAACGTACCTCTGAAGCTCCCTTCATGAAGGAGTTCCTTACTGCTAAGTCTCCTTTCAGTTGCTGCAAAACTTCATGGCACTCAAGGCCACCTTGAATAAGGTCGACCTTACCCTGTGCAAACGTAAATGTCGGACCGTGTCCGGGCCGAAAACAGCAAAGTGCGACTCTTCGGCCATCTTGAGCAGTTTCAATTCAAATGAAGTTTCTATCGTAATTTATATTATCTGTGTTATGATATGATCTGCGAAAGATGTTTTAATATGAAATAAATAGAAATGTTTTTATAACCACGCATTTTTATGAATGTCGGCACAAGTGCGTCATAATTCGGTCAATCGACTTTCGGCAGAACTTCGGGAACACGAAAAACGTAGCTGACTTCGGAACATAGCGATTAATCGCACTATGACGGGAATCCTGTATTGGGTACTATATTTAGAAGTCCGTATAAGGCGCTCAGGTGGAAATGCCATCATTTTCCGATGTTTCACGAGTTGCATGTACGATAGTCAGTTTTCATGATTATTCATAAAGCATGACTTCATTCTAATGCATCCCGACCACAGTAATACCTAATTTTTATTTCTGACCTATTCTAAAATGGGATTATCATGTCTTCATGATGGCGAGCCTCCCGAATTCGAACATTGCAATGCATTTCTTCGCCGCGCGCTGCGTCTATCAGTTAGTTCACGGATTCCTAATGCGGTGTGTGTGTGAATCAACTCGTCGAACAGCTGACGGTGCAGTTTTCTCTATTCATTGAAGATAGTATATATGCTGCCATCTTTTGTTAAAGATTATCACCGCGGATATATGAGTACCTAAATGGAGTGTATATGGTACGTCAACAATATTAAGACATGTGAGTAGCAAATAAATCGTACTCGTAAATCAGGTGAATAAACCGCATCAATAGGTAACTTGTATAGTAATAGATTCTAAGCCAACCATTCTAATTGTCCTGAAGTTGCAAAATAAAATGTGTATTTGATTAAAGAATTAATCGCGTGATTCATCAGGATCGTTGATAGGAGATGGAAAGCTGGATCCTTGATAATGAAGCATGTTTCCTAAAAACAGGAGTGATGAATAAACATGAATGTCCTCCATCTTAAAAAATTCAATTCGCTGATTGATGCTTTTCGATAATGTAGTTTGTGAGCAAGCCGTCTGTCGTTTTGTCAGGCCTACGTGTAATACAGTATAATTAGGCAGTGGGTTGTTTAATTAGGCCTATTGCACATGAAAAAGAGTTGAGGCAATTGAAAGCATTCTTATAAACAAACAAAAAAATTAAAAAGAGAAAATTATGCCATATACCACTGTAATTATTCATGCCATTAAATTTCCGTGTGTATGCTAATGTTTCAGTTTATAGTCTCACGGGAGGTTGGCCATTGGTTTAAAAAAACAGAATTTCACTCACAATTTACGACCTTACATATTGAATAAATGACACCTGACGTTTCATCGTCTGCCGACTGTGACAAGTAATTTTTTGCGATTCTGTGTAACTGACTGATGTAATCGACAGTATTTTGTAATGTGTAAATATGTTGTAAGGCTATTCTTGTCACTGCCTCCGAATGTTTTGATCTTACCAACATTGGGTTATTCCCATGATCAAGTCAGCATGCAGGACGTCGGGTATCATTACAAGAAGCTTTATTTAAAATATAAGGTCGTGAATCGGGATTGAAAATTTTTTTCTAATATTTAAGGGATGAGAATTTTCTAGCGGATTTGTATTAGTAATAGCTCGGCTTTAAGTATTATTTTGTTGGCCTTTTTGGGCCTCTTTGAAATGTGAATTTCCGCCGGGACCACATTCTTCCCTCCTCAACCCTGTTTGGCAACAAGTCGCAAACTTTGAAAATAAGTCACAGGTTCGAATGTTTCACAACATGGTTGGTTTGGATGTGTAAGTAAACCATCTTGCGGTACGTTATTTATTTCAGCTAAAGGAGAAATCATTTTAAATTATATATCAAATTCATCGGGCTTTCTGCTTTAACGGCATGTTGTCCACCCTGGGAAAATGTGTTGTCGATTAACTCGTTGCTGTTGTAAATTATTGGAATGATGAAATATAAAAATGGTTTAGATTAATTATCACCTTCTTTCATCTTACAATAAATTAATGCTCATTTCTGTGTCATATACTTCTCTGTTATGTGTCGTTTATAGAGCTCTACATGGTTTATGTTTTACATCATTGTTCACAGTTTGTCTGCGTTTTTCTATCTTAATTTGTTTATAATGTATTTTTGTTGGTTTCGGACATCAAAATTTAGGAGCAGAATATAGTGAACCTCATCTACGATAGTTTTGAATACCACTGGATATGATTGTTATTATCCATTGTATTCAAGATTTAAACTTGTTTGAGGTACAATCAACCTGAATCCCTATGTCTACATTTACAAAATTGACCTTCAGTGGACTCAATCTAGGTAAGTTTCATCATCTGAGTATTGTTATTACATGCGGCATTATTTACGGCATGTTGTCCACCCTGGGAAAATGTGTTGTCGATTAACTCGTTGCTGTTGTAAATTATTGGAGTGATGAAATATAAAAATGGTTTAGATTAATTATCACCTTCTTTCATCTTACAATAAATTAATGCTCATTTCTGTGTCATATACTTCTCTGTTATGTGTCGTTTATAGAGCTCTACATGGTTTATGTTTTACATCATTGTTCACAGTTTGTCTGCGTTTTTCTATCTTAATTTGTTTATAATGTGTTTTTGTTGGTTTCAGACATCAAAATTTAGGAGCAGAATATAATGAACCTCATCTACGATAGTTTTGAATACCACTGGATATGATTGTTATTATCCATTGTATTCAAGATTTAAACTTGTTTGAGGTACAATCAACCTGAATCCCGATGTCTACATTTACAAAATTGACCTTCAGTGGACTCAATCTAGGTAAGTTTCATCATCTGAGTATTGTTATTACATGCGGTGAGGTAGAGGCAAGCCAAACGCAGATCTCGCGGACTGGATTCGGCCACCACAAATCGACCCGCTACATACGGTCAATACACTACGGGCCGAAGTCGACCAGCCGAACCAGGGCCGACTTAGGGGCGTCCGGACACGTCGCGTTCGGGCCGAAATTGTTTGCCGACTTCGGCCCAGACTTTGGCCGACTTTCCGTTTGCACAGGGTAACTAAAGTCGTGACAAGTCGTGAAACTACAACAGTTTGTCACAATTTGTTACATTGTTCATTGTCATCAATACCCATTCAATCAGTAGAAAGGTCAGTTAATCAAGCATTAACAGCGTTATTGCAGTGGACCGCTTTTGCAGACGTCATGATTTGACAACATAGCTATATGTACGCGAATTGATGGAACGTCCATTATTGATTGACCAAAACATTAATCGCCATTGTCAAATACATGCATCATTTTTAGCATTGATCAATCAATCAATCTATTCACTGCCGCTTGCTCTTGCTCACTGTCGAGTGGGAAAGTTTGAACAAGTCACCAATGACAATTTGGAAACTGACACTCGCAAAGTATCGAAGGGCAACTTTCAATTGAATGGAAGGCGGTACAGGACTTCCTCGATTATTGACTGGTTCGGAAAGATAGTCTTTCAATAAGCGCAGAATATAGCAGAATCCTCTTCTGGTGAAGCGATACCTTTGGAAAAATTGATTCTCGGTTAAAATGGTGTCAAGATCTTCGTAGATTCGAGCATGGTGTTCACATCTTGAATTGGCAAAGTCCAGTCGACCTATTTGTGCTGATCTTCTGATATAGTCACTCATTTCGGCAGAGACTGTCGTGTTGTTGTAGACCGATATTCTAAGCTTTCAAGGGAGCCCTCAGCTGGCCTTAGAAATCAAGCAAAATTTTATAGATATCCAGAGCTCCCTTCACATTGAAAAACGTTCTGGAATACAGTCCACCTTATCTCAAGGGAGGGTTTCAAGGCCGCCTTGAGTTGACAGATGCAAACAGCATCTGGAATTCGATAAGGCTGCCTTGAAAATCGAACATTAGAGTTAAGGGAGCCTTGAAACTCAAGGTTGGTTCTGGAATACGGCCCTATATGTACCTCGAATGTCAATTTGATCTGTTCAACTTTCTACATTCAATGAACGATTGTTACTATTATCACCATCCGATATTAGTATTTCCATATTCTATTCTCTATTAGGCCATTTGAAGACAAGAATATGTGAAACGATCAAATATGAAAGGGACTACTTCATGCATACAGCCTAGCTCTCACAACCCTCATTCAGTTCATTCTCATGCTTATGGTAGTACCGTAGGGAGCATTTTATTATGGACACAGAATAAATTTATGTGAAATCATAAATTCTTGAGCTAAATTTTTTCCAGCTTCTATATTTCGATCTTATACATGCACTGTGCTATTAAATATCTCATTTACTTCATCTGTGATACATTTTGCGTCATGCAGATCATATCTGACTCATGAGTCAATCCAGCATTGAAATTTGAATTATCACTTCTGTCTTCATATATTTATCGTATAAAATGTCATTTCAGTAGTCAGAGTCAGAGAATAGATCAGCTCTGCAAATTAACGAAATCATGTGACCATGACTAACTAAACTAGACTGCGATGGTCATGCAATGGATCCCTTCATGTGATTATCCAATCAGATGGCTGCTGTTGAATTCTTCAATACAACCGCCAGTGCAGTTAACCACAGTTCAGTTCAGTACACCATGGGTAAACGCAAGGACATCAGCTCTCATGAAATTTCGCAAACCGAAGCATTAACTGCCGGAAATCTGACGATGCGACAGATAGCAGCATAAGTTCAAATAAGTCACGGCAGTGTGATGAACATAAAGAAACGCATGCAAGCTGGATTACATGGACCGATACGTAAGGGTCGATGTGGCAAGAAGTCAAAAACAAATGTCCGAGAAGACAGAACGATGCTTCGCTATTTAAAGAGGGACCCGCTTATGTCGGCAAAGCAAGTGCAAGGTGAAATGCTCAATGACCATGGCATACAATTATCAGTACATACCATTCGTCGAAGACTGAACAGTATGGGCTGTCGATCGGTTAAACTTCGAAGAAGGTTCAAATTGACGCCAGCCATGAAAGCAAAACGACTGGCATTTGCTAGAGCTCAAGCAGATTGGACAGTAGAAGATTGGAGAAGATTTTGCTTTAGCGACGAGAGCACTTTTGAGTGCCAAACAGCAAGCAGACCTCGTCTTTCGCAGATCCCAATAAGCCCGCCTCCAATCCGCGAAAACGTCAAGCATCCAACTAAAGTGATGGTCTTGCGGGGGGGTTATAAACCACAAAGGCGCGGGCCGTCTTCACATCGTTGATGGGATGATGAATCAAAGCCAATATCGCCTCGTTCTTGAAAGTCGACTGATTCCGCAAACTGAAGATTGGTTTCCTGGCGGGCCCGACGACACGGTTTTTATGCATGATAGTGCGCCTTGTCACAAGGCACGCTCCATCACACAATATCTCAACTCCACCAACCTGACAGTGCTTCCCTGGCCTGGAAACTCACCAGACCTTAACCCAATAGAAAATTTATGGGGTTTTGTCAAGTCTATTATGGCACAAACAACCATTACAACAAGGCAACAGCTCATTTCTAAGCTATTGGCCATCTGGTATCGTGATCCGCGAATGCTCGAATAAGTTCAGAATTCTATTGATAGCATGCCGAAGAGAATGCGAGATGTCATTGCGGCGAGGGGTGGTGACACACACTATTGATCAAGGCCTATTTGAATCTTTGAACGTACTTTATTTTTGAATTTTTATGATTCTCTTTTTATGAGCTGTTGCTTCCATGATTTTTGAAGATGAATACTTCAAATGTGTCGAATATCTTTGCTTTATCTTTGAATCAAAAAACATTCGTTCTTCGATGAAATTCGACAAAAAAATACTTATTCTCCTAAGTTCCAATATCAACAGCTGGCGGGTTCAACATAATTGCAATGTAATTTTTAGATGCTACATAAATCGTACTTTGCATGCGTCAGGTATTTAATAGTGTAGAACACTCACATAATACAAAGAGAAAAGTTGGAAGGTATGTTGTATGAAAATCTAGTATTTTCATTTGTGTCCATAATAAAATGCTCCCTACTGCTAATTGATATGGCAGATAATTGCTTTTGGCACATATGCAATTCCTTTACATCATTCATGATTATAACATGAACATTAACCGTCTAATAATAATACTTAACGTTTATTGCATTAAAACCTCAATAATGGAAATTCCTAAGGTACAAAATCATCATCAATGAATTTTTACATAGTCACAAAAAATATTAACAAGTAGAAAAAATTGGAAAAATCACAGAAGACCACTACTGATGAAGCGTATCATCGTCACCAGATATGCCCTGTCTCTTATAGAAGAGTGAATGAAAAGCATTCTAAATGTTCGAGAGTCTGAGTTAATGGAAGGTCGCAAATGATGAAGTGGATGAAGGGTGTCATTTAAGAAATCGTGAAATAAACGAATTCCTATAAAACAACGAGCGACGATAATCCAGAGGGAGAAACAAACCACACTGACATCTTAAGGATCCACTCCTAATTCGATGGACTCTTGATTGGACTTTTTGTAGCCGCTTATTCTCCCGTACCATAAGGCTGCTGTCACACAGAATACGGCGTTTTCCATCTTCAATTTTGGATTTCCCTTTAATTGCATGTAGAAAAGAATACAACCTATCACGCAGAAAAAGTCATCAGCCATAAGTCATGCTCCATCTTCCATCGTCCGTCACGTTGTCACACAGGAAAAGTCATAAGGCGTCGTCCATCGGACATAAGGCATGAAATTATGCAGCAGATGAAGTTCATTTCCATCAGGCGTCTTCCATCAGCCGCGAGACTGTTCTTAAAATAGAACAACGTGAAGTGACGTCTGAGGGAAGATTTAGGAAGCTGTCATTTGAGAAGAGAAGCAATCAGGAAACAGCCTTTGTTCACAATGTGGAACGAGGATGAGGATCAAGACAGTAGTCATAGCAACGGTAAATAGTGAAAAATAGCGCTGACTGTATCAGAAATGGATTTCCCTGGTGTGACAGCGGTAGGTGGAAAATGGAAGATGGACGATGGAAAGCGGAAGACGCCAGCTGAAAATCGTCTCATCACGCCTTATAGAAGACGCCTTATGAAGAATGTGCAAAAAGGCGAGTGACATAGAAGATGGAAGACGCCTATTCCTGTGTGACAGCGGCCTAAGATTGACAAGCAAAGGGGCAACATATTCAAGAAGACTTCTGATGCAATTGTTGTAGATGGTGACGAGGTCTTCAGCTCCGATAAAGGGTTTCAGTTGCTGCAAGATGGACAGTTTCGATGAGACTTTTCTTGTAATATTAGAATTGTGTGATGTCCACTTAAAATTTTTGTCTAAAGTAACACCGAGGAATTTTAGAGATTGTCTGATTGTTATCCAAAATACTCAGAGCGGTGAAATCAATGTCGTTTGATAAATTTGACCTTATACTGACAAACATTTGACAGAATTTATCACCTTTTTTACCATTTTGTTGTCAGTAATCCATTTTGCAAGTTCTATTACATTGAAAGTTCAGGACTATTGCTGCAGTTTTTGGTAATGATGCCAGTCAAGAACACATCGTCAGCATATTTTGTCAGCAACACACCATTTTGTCAGTAAATGGTTGAATAGCAAGGAATCAATCGATTACCCTTGAGGGACACCACTTAAGACAGGCAACATGTCATTGGCTACACGTTTCCATCTCACTTGTTGACTTCTTGATTTAAGGGAGTTGTCAATAAACATCTTTATGTACGGATTCAGATCGTCACAAATCCTTTTCTGTATAATGCGCTGATGAGAAATCTTATCGAATCCTTTAGCAAGGTTTAATGATAGCATATGACAGACCATGATATTAGAATTTCATAGATGCCTGGAAACAAGATATTCAATGCTTGCAAGCGCACAAACTGTAGAAAATTTTTCCGGTACCTCAGTATCAAGTCGACTGATAATCTCCTTCTCTAGCAAGCGTTCCGGTTCACGTGGTCGGACGTTTGATATCTTGGGTGGATTTGATTTTGGGATAATAACGACATCAGCCACTTTCCATAAGTCTGGAAGGTCTGCAGTAAAGAGACACTTGTTGTACACACAGAATTAGATTCATCTGCGCGCGCTTCGGTTTCCGAAGCAGGTAAACAAAATATTTAATTCTGTGGTTGCACATGATGGTGAGTGAATCACAAATATAATTGGCAAACCTAAACCAGACGAGCGAGGGAATACCGTCAGAACCAGGGCTTGCATTGAGGCGAACTTTCTCACGCAACGTCTTTATTTCCACATATCGAAATTTTCTGTAAAGAAATTTATCCCCAGGCTTTCTTAGCAACAAAAATCAACTTCTGAACCATTTCGCGATAATTGTAGTACATTTGCCAATTCCTATGTCTGTATGTATCATACCTTTTATTTATAGTAGCCGTTATTACGTTTGTCATCCACGGTTTGTCCGTAGGTTTTCGAACAACGATTTGATAAGGTATGGTTTCTACAGCTTTTGTAAATGCAAGTAGAAAATATTACATGCATCTTTAAGACCCAATGCTTCAAAAATCTCATATCAATTGACGTCGAGGTAAGTAAACGCTCTAAATATGCTTATCACATCAGCGAAGGGGTAATCAATATACCAATTAGTATACAAGAAAACCATCTAAATTAAAGTCTAATCACAAGGAAACTTGTTTCTTCATAACTGGAATGCTACTCATTTTCGTGAAATATACTTAGGGCTGCATGTCGCTTTAGATGAGAAGACCTAACGTAAGATGAATGTAAAGAAAAAATTCTCTCCCAGTTTTACGACTTCTTTGTATTTTAAAATAAATTACCCGACGCGTTTCGTCTACACAGACTGTGTCAAGGGTGACAAACTGATGCTGTACAAGTGGGTTTATATACAAATTTGTCAGCGAAAGCAGCTCATGAGCTCATCTGTTCAGCTCATGTCTTCTGTTTATTTTTGGCATGTTCGTCGCAATTAAGCGAGATTCAGCCATCCTAGTAGTAATCGCTGTTTGCTGTCTATCGATAATTTTGTAGTCGAAATTGTTAATGGTCATCACTTTATCCCTGTGGACTGTCATTGCATGTTCACTTAGTGCACTTTTTTGTCTTCATACCGTAAACTTCGCTCGTGTTCTCTGCAGAGAACTTGAAATGGTCGACAAGTTTGACCTATGTAATTCTGGTCACATATCTTGCAGGAAAATTCATAGATGACATATTTACTTTTGCAGCTATTTTTCGGGCCAATGTTTGTACAAATGCTACAGGAACACATATTTATATCCGATTTTTTGAAATTCGAAGCTATTGTTTTCCAGGTTTACTAGTAATGCGTACTGGAATATCATACTTATTTTTTAATTTATTGATTTTTCTCAAAAAACTGTCTCCAAGGAAATCAAGTGGTAAATTCACTTTGTTTTCTTTTATATTTCTTGATTTGTTATTTCTATCTTTGGGGTGCATATCATTTTTACTATAGCCATTGTTACTTAGTCTATTTTTCATAGCATCGTGTGATTTATCTGAAGGGTCAGAGCATCGAGCCTCAACGTATCGAAAACTATTTTTTATGAAATTATTTTTCACATGGTTCGGCAACCAGCTATCCTTGCGTAAGCTTATGCCAGAGTGACAAGGTTTACTATACCAATTATATTGCAATTTTTCTTTTACCGAGATGCTTACTTATGTCTAGGAAATTCAGACAGTCAGTTTCTGGAACTTCTAAAGTAAATTGTAGATTATCATCTATAGAATTAAAAGTATCTTGGATAGTCTGAAGTAAATTCCTATCTTTCGGGAAAGGACCCAAGATGATATCATCTATGTATCTTTTGTAAATTTTTGGACAAATATTGTGATCATCTTTTAATATTTCTAGTGCTTTATTTTCTATACTATTCATATAAATTATTGCAAACGAAGGTGCAAAATGCGTCCCCATCGGACAGCCTTTTATTTGTAGATATATTTTATTATTATACGTTATTTCATAATTATACGAGACAAATTTTAAAAATCTATAAGATCTGTGACACTGAAGCCGTATGTCTCGATTTGACTCCAATGTTGCTTAGCAAAATTTTCTATCACTGTTATACCATCTTTTATGGGTATACTTGGGTACAGATTTTTGACGTCAAGTGAGACGAAAACTTTATCATCACTAACAATATTTTGACTTTTACTTTTCAATTCCTTAATCAATGTGTTAGTACTATTGATATGTGCTGGGACATATTTAACTAATTGATTGAGAATGACACTCGACAGCCAATCTACTTTTTGAGTTGGTGTGCCTATAGTAGACGCAATTGGGCGCAATGGGAAAAATCCATTTTCTTTGTTTTTATGATCTTTTATGTTCACTTGGAATTTAGCTGGGTGACTGCCTGATGCGAGCAGCTTTTCATGATCGATATTTATCATTTTGCTACATTTTGATCTTATTAAGCGGTTAGCTTGGTCTTCTATTGCTGAATTTTTTGAAGCATCTCTAGTTTTGTAGGTGCTTGTATCCTGAAGGAGACTTTCAGTGCGGCATTTTATACTATCTTCCTCACAAATTACTATGCGATTAGATTTGTCTGGCGGAACAACAGACAATTTGTTTTCTTTCAAAAAGGATTTAGTTTTCCTACTTATACTACTGATACTTCTGTATCTTTTATTTTTCTTTAGATTTTGTGCTTCTTCGTGTAGCGCACGCTTAGCTTCAATTTCAAAAAGTTTCAAATTGTTTTCTAAAGGCTCGCTCATACGTGGAGGTAAGTTTACGGTATTTTTATCAAAAGGAATGTGCATTCTATTCATGTCCGACACTCCGCAGTTATTAAAGTGATGAGACCAACGTAATTTATAGGATAAACTATCAATAGCAATTTCATTGTCATTAAGAAAATCATCGTCAATGCGATGAGGAAGCCGAAATTTAGGCCCATTACTCAAAAATGATTTTATATCGTTAGGAATAAAGGTTTTGGTTTCGTTAGTTAAGCAATTACTATCTAAATTACTGTCATGAATTTGATCAGATGAGCTACTCCCGCTGAACCAAAATTCGTCAACGTAATTAAAGAAAAAACAGCACTTGTACTTAATAGTGTACGAACTCCTGACACAAGGAGAAAAGTCACTTGTCCACCAACTCCACTTTCTTGAGTGACGTTTGTAGATCGTTGATGCTTCTTTACGCACTGCTTCATCCATCTTTTCAAAGATGACTTTCTTCTGTTGTACTTCGACACTGTTTCTGGTGAAGGTCAGGTACTCGTAGGAGATATCCCGGTTGATGTCGAACGATTGCTTCTTCAGGCTCGATACGTTTTGCCTTATCAGCTCCTTCTTGAGTGAAGCGGTCTTCCTATCCAGGGCCTTCGTCGACTCAGTCCACTTCGGTAACTTGATAGTGCTCTCAATGAACTTTGGCGTCACGTTATACGTCAGGCAGGTAAGGAGGAACATCATTGCACAGGGGACTCGGTCTTACGCACGCATGCTTCATTTGCGCACGGGATTGCTCATTCTGAATTCAAGAATTACTCGTGCGCGATTGTCTGTGCGTAATGAGAGTTCTTTATCACTCCTCGCCAATCAATAGCTCCTCGACCTATCGAATGAAGAGGAGAGGGACTTCGGGTGTGATTAGGCTAGCGTTTATCGCAGTGACGGAATGCACGCGTGTTGACAACTTCTGCTATCGAACTCGACCACCTCAAGAATGAGACTGTACATGAGCAGAGACAAACCGACCGAGGGTCAGATTAACGACTGTCTCCATGACCATTATACTGATCATCATAGAAACAGGAGAGCCCAACGATCGCGCTGTATCCAGATCTCTCATTTGCTGTCAAAAATGTAACGATCATTGTTTAATTCAAGAAATTACCTAACCAATTTCGAAAGGCATACATGGCAAACATGACTATTCTAAGGGTAGTAAAACTGAAATTATGTTCTCAATCATTAATTTCATGCAATTCATCGGATCACAATTAGGCCTAATCAAAATTACGGCATTTCACTGTAATTTCGTGTAAAGTAAAAAGCACATGACTAATGATACATTTTCTGAAAGCTCTCGGTCAATAAAATCCAAACATCAATGTTTCCAATTGATCAGAGACACATGCATATACCAAATACATGTACATGCAACATGTGCGCTTACTCAGAATTGTATTTACGCGATCAGATTATGAAAATATGACAAATGATACATTTTCTGAAAGCTCTCGGTCAATAAAATCCAAACATCAATGTTTCCAATTGATCAGAGACACATGCATATACCAAATACATGTACATGCAACATGTGCGCTTACTCATAATTGTATTTACGCGATCAGATTATGAAAATATGACAAATGATACATTTTCTGAAAGCTCTCGGTCAATAAAATCCAAACATCAATGTTTCCAATTGATCAGAGACACATGCATAGACCAAATACATGTACATGCAACATGTGCGCTTACTCATAATTGTATTTACGCGATCAGATTATGAAAATATGACAAATGATACATTTTCTGAAAGCTCTCGGTCAATAAAATCCAAACATCAATGTTTCCAACTGATCATGCGATATGTGCTCGCAGCACTTCCTTCATCTCACCGGGCACGGGCACTACGAGTATGCATCTGAGTGATCTGTCTTTTGGCCGGGATAATGAAAAAACATTCAATCAAAGTGGGTGGCAAACCTCAAATGCCACCCAGCACCCACCGCCCCTTCATGTCAGAGTATCCGCGTTTCAGCAATTGGTCATGGACTGCATTCGGCTGATAGTTAAACTTGCGGAGTATCTGCTGACTTTTACTCAAATCGGGTTGGCACCCACGCCGGGAGTTGAGGATCAGCAACCTTGACGTTTGTAATGATAAAGGAATTTACTGACAGCGGATTTCCAGAACCATAGTATGACCTATGTTTTGTTGTATATATTGCACAACGGAATATATCAGGCGGTTGAGAGCAACACTCTCACCGCAGCATGCTGAAACTTACGCTTCAACTAAGATGCTGCATATACCACTATGCGCACCGATAGAATTCATGTTGGACAGCATCTTTTGACACATCGAAATTTCATTATGTTTGTAATAGGCTATTTAGGTCGGTCAGTTATTGCATCTTCCGAAATCTCTGTAGCGCTGAGACAGGAGATTCGAACTCCTGATGCTTAAAGACTGACACGACACTAATGGCTTTCATTATGTTTTGAATGATAATTTATGTTGATTTATGCATGAAAGATTAAACATGTTTGAGTAAATTATTTTTGCGTGCTCGACCAAATATTCCTGCGCCTTACATCAACGAAACATAATTAGGTACTAATTATGATTATCTTTATTATTATTACTGATTAGTGGCTAATTATCAAGATACAATACTTAGCTTACATAGCGAAACGGACAGAGAATAAAGGGATACGGACACAGAATCGCAAAAGAATTCTAAAAACATGAATATTTTCAAAAATCGGCCGTCCTAAAGTTTTGCGCTTTTTGATAATGGGGTTTAATTGAAGCAAACAAACGGAATCTTTTCGAAAATTACCTTGTATTAGTTACATAATTTACGTACGAATGTTTTCATCAACTCAATACTCCCCGTGAAGTCATCAGGCTGCCACATATATTTTATTTCCTTTGGATCAAATAATAGAGGATCGTATTTTTCTCGAAACATGATGAGCTGTTTCTCTATAAAAATTCTTTAGAGGTCTTCAATTGTTGTAGGATTTCTTTGGATTATATTTTCCTTCAAAGTGTCAGATATATTCAATAACAGACATGCCAATAGATCAAGCATAGTCAATTGCTTGTGGTTGACAAAAGTGAGTAGGCCTATAGTTTTTCTCCAAAAATCTCCTTGAGTCTACATGCAATTCAGTGCACCAGATATCCAGCTGTTAGGAAATACACATTCTTCGCATGAGTATGCGGCAGGACGACACCAATACTCAGACAAATTCTCAAAAATCAACTCTTACATCACACAATTTCCTGGAACCCACTTCATTGATAACGCTTCTAATCATTACGTATGACGGTATATTGTTCTAAGTGTGAATATTTCTTGCTTTCAACTTACTGTCAATGTAACATGAAAATGCCAGTTCATATTGAAGTTTAGCAATTATTTATCAAGCAAAACGATTTTTCTCAATCTACTGCAGATAATTTCTGACGATAGGCCTACCGTTCAAACCAATTTCTACGCGCATGCGGTGACCTCATGTGAAGTAGATCTACGGTTTCCGAATCATACCAAGTCTGTTTAATCCGCATCTTCGACGTGTTCTTTAAACTATGTTCAAGGATGCGGTTTTGTTGAGACTGGACTCTTGCAGGACACGTATTTTACATTCTGGTAGTTTCATTGGATATATAAATGCATGTATGATAGGTATGGTTAGTGAAGTATTTGCATTTTGGACGATAAACAGCATTGGTGATATCCCTGAATCTTCTGAAGATATATCGAATTGAGCTCTGACTTGTGTAAAGAAGTTTGGTGAATAACGTCCTCTTAATCCCATTTTCTGATAATTGGGAAAATTAAATGCGTTTCTTGAACTGGCTGGATGTCAATCTCGTGATGCATCCACCAAATAAACGTGACAATTAATATCAGTCGCTATTTTGTGTTGAAAGAATGTCGTTCTAACGGTATGATAGATCTTCTTCACGTTTTTCTGATATCCGTTAATGCTCAAGACACAGAGATTTTTGGACGATCTGAAAAATTTCTGAAAATATCTATGTTATCAGTATATCTTTACGGTAACTTTAAGGATGTCCCTGGTTTAGGTTAGTTTCTGTCTATTTCGCTATTAACTTGATAATTTGACCAAGTTTCTACCTCCTGAGAGGCAGTTTTCTACCCCTTAACAGATGTATCAGTGCTGAGAAAGGACTGCTTATATGAATTTGTAGGGAGATCTAGAACATGATCCAATGTTACTGCAAAATGTATGGCCATTTTACAGCATTTCTTTTTCATAGTACGAGCGTAATATAGTCTGAGAAAAAAAAGAGTTTTGAAAAACACAGCAAAAAATTTGACTTGTTTCCTTAGAATCCAAATAATGAAAAAAACTAATATTATTTTAGTCACTTTTGGCTCGCACCTATTTTAGCTTTTATCAAGTATTATAGCTCAGAGAAATCCCGACACTTGCACACTCCCGCTTCTTATATATTTTCAATCATGAAGATACTAGTAGTATGAAAACTACCTCCTAGGAGGTAGTTTTCATTTTCATAAATGGCTGAAATTATGTAACTCTTCCATTAAATTTAGAAAGTAATAATCGCAACCACCTGCTTCATTGCAAGTATTGCATCGCATATTCCAAGAAAATGAGGTTAATTTAACCTTATGCATATAGTCATGTTACTATTCTAAGAGGAAAATCTATGACTGAATTGACGGCAAAGCTTATCAAAAAACGTGAAAATCTTATTCTTTCAACTAAAGGAGAGGTAAATAGTCAATTCCTCGTAACTTTGGGAATTATATACAAATTCATTTGATAGAAAACAGTTCACATGTCACGTTCATACGAATTCTATTAATAACACTGAAAATCAAAATTGAATTATAGTAGTAACCCCATTCCAAAATCAAGTGCAAAATGTGAAATGCTGAGTCATCAGGCTGACTCAGCCCCCCCTCTGGAAGGAAGTCGCCAAGGATGTGTTGGGAGGAATGGGTCCGTGAGGAGGAAACGGGTCCCTCCCCCCTCTGGAAGGAAGGAAGGAAGGAGGAGTGTTCGGGTAAGGGATGGGAAGGAAGGTGATAGGAATGTGGGAAGGATAGAGTGAGGAAAGGGCGGGTGTTGGTGGTGTTGGGATGAGAAAGGCTGGAATTCGCCAGGAAGGAGACCTCGGAAGGGAAAACGGAGGCCAGATTCGGAATTTTTGGTCAATTTTGGGTTAGGATGGATGTTTCCAGCGACATCGGAGAGAAAAAGTTCTGACCCCCCCCCCCCCTCCTGCCAAACTTCCAACTTTGGCTCTAGAGGTCGTAGAAAGTCGTGCAATAGCTCATTTGAAAGCTAAGAGTGAGAAAAAAAGCAGTGGAAAACTCAGTTTGGACTAATTTTCTTGTGTTTAGGGAGGAAAATGGCAGGAAACCGTCAGAGTTGGAAAAGGCAGGTGTTGGAGGTTTTGGGATGAGAATAGTCGTTTTTCGGGCAGAAGGAGACCTCGGAAGGGTAAATGGAGTGCAAATTCGGACGTTTTGGTCAAAGTTGGGTCTAGGTACTTCTTCCCAACTCAATCGGAGAGAAAAAGTTCTGACCCCCCCCCCCTCCTGCCAAACTTCCAACTTTGGCTCTAGAGATTGTAGAAAGTCGTGCAATAGCTCATTTGTAAGCTAAGAATGAGAAAAATGCAGTGGAAAGCTCAGTTGTGTCCTATTTCCTTGGTTTAGGGAGGAAAATGGCAGGAAACCGTCAGAGTTGGAAAAGGCAGGTGTTGGAGGTTTTGGGATGAGAAAAGTTGTTTTTCGGGCAGAAGGAGACCTCGGATGGGAAAATGGAGTGCAGATTCGGACTCTACGTGAAATTTTGGGTTAGGAAAGATGTTTCCAGCGACATCGGAGAGAAAAAGTTTTGAAGACCTCCCCCCCCTCGGCAACGATCTTCTAACTTTGGTTGTAGACATCGTAGAAAGTCGTGCAATAGCTCGTTTGAAAGCTAAGAGTGAGAAAAAAGCAGTGGAAAACACGGCTTGTTCCTACCTGCCTTCGTTTAGAGGTGAGACGTCATTGAAATTTTGGGACATTGACGAAAAAACGACGGAGTTAGAATGTTTATGAAAATCGCTCTAGCGGGTGAAGCAAGCCTCGGACGGAAAATCAGAGACCAGATTTGGAATCAGCGTCAAATTCTGCTTCGGCATGCTAAATTTGAAAGCCATCGGAGAAAAAAAATTTTTCATCATTTTTTCCGAAAAACGAGTTAGAATTTTTGCGATGGCTGTATGCTGTAGAGCCAAACCGAAGCATCGGATGGGAAAATGGAGGGCAGATTCGGATTCAGCGTCAAATTCTACATGGCAATGACGAATTTCTAGCTCCATCGGAGTACTAGAATCAGAGATAGACGGGTTTTTAGTGTTTGAATGATGGGTATTACGTCATCAGCTGATCGCCACACACTATATAAGTGGAAACTCGGCTTGTTGAAATCAGTTCTCCTCCCGACTGGGTTGGGGTAGGCGAACTCTGGAGCTCCGATGATAGCTTCGGACATTCCAAATTCCGGGTTTCAGTAAGAAACCGACTTAGAAAATTTCATTGCTGAAGTCAGCTAAGGCGTCAGACTTAGAGGTTAGCCAGGAGATGGCCTTCGTCTCCAGGCCATAAAAGACTCCAAAACTTTAAAGGCTTGTAACTTTGCTTCTACAAGTCCGTTTGACTTGATTCAAAAAAGTTCGGTCGCTATTGACCTGCCCTAAGTGATAGACTACTTATAAAATTTCATAAGTAGTGCTAAAAAGTTGAAAAATTTAAATTCACTAGTTTTGGAGGTTTTCTGGGGTTTTCGACCCTGCTGAAGTCAATGAAAGCATTTTTAATGATGTCTGAGCCAGTCTTCTCATGGTATAAGAAGCTTTTCACTGAAAGCGAGCAAGTCACGGAGAGTTTTGCTGTAATATTCCACTGACAGGGTGTTCCTTCGGGACGGCGGACGATGCCGTAGTGATGAGTGTGGCAAGGGAGTGTGTCATAGTTTAGACCTAAACCGCTGGGGCAACTCGTCTCATGTTGGGCATTTGACACAGTTCTCAACGTAGCACTTTGAACGCCAATCGGTTGAGTCTTAGCTATCTTGTCATGGGTGGCCTCTAAACATCTCCATTGCAAAACGCTGGTGAATCAAGCTCTCTACGGCTTGCTATCAAGCTGATCAAAGTCTGTCAACCTCTTACCAACTGCACCGGTTTTCATGTCTGGCGATCAAGTCATGGACGGTGCAAGTCACGGAGATTTTCCGTGTGATATTTCCTGTGGGCGGGCGTTCTTTCGAGACAGCGGTGAAGTCCGTAGCGATGAGTACTGCACGGAACGTTGGCAATGGTAATCCTTGTGAAACCTCTCTGCGTCATGTTTGCAATTGGTTGCCTTTCGTCTCAACGTTGTACTCTGACCGCCAGGGCGACATTTAGCTATCTGCCACAGGTTACCTCATAAAATCTCCATTGCACTTGTCTCCCGACAGTTGGCCAAGCATGCGAGAATGAACCATCAGTTCTTCTTGCCTCTATCACGGAGACGAAATGATGAAGGAATGAAGGGAGGACATTCATGCGCCACACGCAACACATCACAGACATCTCTCTTCGCTAGTGAACAAGCTCTTGTCAGTGTCGTCAGAAACTTTATCATGTTGTACAAAAGTTTTACTGCTACACAGGATGATGTATAGTTAGAAAGTTTGATCATGACGTTTATTCGTGAGTGTCGTCAGAAACTGTATCATGGTTTGTAAAAGCAAAGTTTAGTATAGTCAAATAATATTACCGCGACACCCGTTTGAGAAAATAAAGTTTGATCATGACGTTTATTCGTGAGTGTCATCAGAAAGTGTATCATGGTTTGTAAAAGCAAAGTTTAGTATAGTCAAATATTTTTACTGTAACACAGGTTGATGTATAGTTAGAAAGTTTGATCATGACGTTTATTCGTAAGTCTAGTCAGAAACTTCATCATGTTGTACAAAGGTTTTACTGCAGCACAGGTTGATGTATAGTTAGAAAATTTGATCATTGAAGTTGTATTCGTAAGTCTAATCAGAAAGTGTATCATGGTTTGCAAAGTTAGTGTAGTCAAGTAGTTTTACTGTGACACACGTTTGTAAAAGTAAAGTTTGATCATTGAAGTTGTATTCGTAAGTCTAGTCAGAAAGTGTATCATGGTTTGTAAAAGTTTTACTGCAACACAGGTTGATGTATAGTTAGAAAAGTTTGATCATGATGTTTTATGAAACACACATATCATGAAATGCAAGTGTTAGTGTAGTCAAATAATTTACCGCGACGCATGTTTGTGAAAATAAAGTTTGATCATTGACGTTGTATGACTGACCGAACTCACAGCAGCATTAGAAAGTTTTAAAAGGTTTTACTGCACAGTGTAGATTGTCTTGTAACTTACTTTCACAGTGTTAGAAAATTTTATTGGAGACAGTTGGTAAATGTTCCCTTATTAGAAAATTCAAACTCCATGACTGTTAGATTAGCTTCATCAGGTTTACTAAAAGCAGTTTTCTACTGCAGTGAGAGTTTAGAATGTTATATGAAAACAGTGTTCACCACAGCGCTAGAAAGTTTAACACAACACAAGTGTCATGAAAAATACTTATTGTAGTGTCTATGACGTTTATGAACTGTATCTATATTATTGTCAACAGCATGGGCCTATGTAAAACATGTTTTTACTCCTTGTGAATGAATGATGATCATTTTATAAAGTGTATTCTGTACTTGTAAATTTTGTCTGGTGTTGAATAGACTTACAGTGGAACATGATTGTTATTTCTGTTTTATTCATAGTGGAAGTCATTGAAGCAATGTGAAAACTATAGTCACAACGTTTATGATGTCACATCGTACCTTAAGTAACCACATGTGTGATTTGACTCTTGATAAACAAGGATTCGATGGATTTTTACAAGCTTGGAAACTTACATTTCAAATGAAGATGAATGATATGAAAGTAGTGCTCACTGAAAGTCTTCCTCTCTTCAAAAGATTGATGGAGAGTTTACAACCTCAAGATGTAAAGGGTAGACTCGTTGCTTATATAGAGTTGAAAGATTTACAAAAACCACTTCGTTTTGGATCTTATTGCACAGAATGGATTACTCTTAGTGATCAATTTTATGGTCATCATATGGAGAAAATTATGGAGAGAATAGAAGAGACGTTGGAAGGAAATGCATACGTTGTTAAATATATCATGATTCAAATGAGTGTGTTTACATCCACGACTTTGTTTGATCGTCGACACATTGTGTAGATACAATAAAGTGTTCTTTTCACTGAGTATTTTGTAATGGTGTATAGAGCAACATGAGTCATTGCGCTTTTGTTAGATGAATAAATGCGTCTTTGTTCGAGGAAAGGGGCGTGTCATAACATGAGTCATTGCGCTTTGTGCATTACTATCAGGCTCTTTGTTAGATAAATGAATGCGTCTTT
>CAJQUW010000032.1:0-31413 GCA_907163375.1 Prostheceraeus crozeri
CCACTCTCTACTCACACTCCAAATTTCAGCTCAATCCGCCCTTCCTGTCTTACACCACACTCTTATCTTTACCTTTTTTATTGAGAATATAACTCTCCGACTTGTATGACAACTCTATTGAAACAAGAGGCGGTACATGGAACAGTTCTACACTGAGACTCAAGAATCTTCAGTCACGAAAGGCCTGGTTCAATATAAAAGGCACAGGGAACATCCGACAGTCAAGGCGTGTTCACAAAAATTGACAGTGAAATGAAGGACTTTGAAACAACTGGCAATGTACTAAAAATACTGTAATGGAACATTTCTACACTGAGACTCAAGAATCTTCAGTCACGAGAGGCCTTGTTCAATATAAAAGGCACAGGGTACATCCGACAGTCAAGGCGTGTTCACAAAAATTGGCAGTGAAATGAAGGACTTTGAAACAACTGGCAGTGTAATAAAAATTCAAGAATCTTCAGTCACGAGAGGCCTTGTTCACTATATAAGGCACAGGGAACATCCGACAGTCAAGGCGTGTTCACAAAAATTGACAATGAAATGGACTTTGAATCAACAGGCAGTGTAATAAAAATACTGTCATGGAACAGTTCTACACTGAGACTCAAGAATCTTCAGTCACGAAAGGCCTTGTTCACTATAAAAGGCACAGGGAACATCCGACAGTCAAGGCGTGTTCACAAAAATTGACAGTGAAATGAAGGACTTTGAAACAACTGGCAATGTACTAAAAATTCAAGAATCTTCAGTCACGAGAGGCCTTGTTCACTATAAAAGGCACAGGGAACATCCGACAGTCAAGGCGTGTTCACAAAAATTGACAATGAAATGGACTTTGAATCAACAGGCAGTGTAATAAAAATACTGTCATGGAACAGTTCTACACTGAGACTCAAGAATCTTCAGTCACGAAAGGCCTTGCTATGGGAACAGAGTAGGGACGAGGTAATACCACGAAGATGAGATGAATGGTGTTCAGGATTACAGCTGTCTACTGGTTTTGCCGGCCTACGTCGTCGAGATCTTTGTGACATACATCAATTGGATGGTTTCTCAACTCTCCTGCAACACCGCTTCCGAGACGGATTGGCATGTTCCCGAAGTAGTCCGGGGAAAATATTTTGAGTAAACACTCTGATATGGCGTGGTAGTATACATTCTTCTTCCGTGTCCTTGTTATGGCTGTCTCTGACCAACGATCTTTTCCTTTTCCGGGGCCTGTAGGATATTGATATTGCTCCGCATGGCGAAACACCAGCCGACGTCCTGGAATTGCGGCAACATGAAGAATTGGGCAGTTGCATCCTGCGCATTGTGAAGAATGTGAACTCACAAATTCCAGATGGAAGTCCTCGTTGTTTTCCCAGTACTTCGGTGTTTCAGTACTTCTGTGGGAAATTGGAATTCCTTGTGGATGAGGTGCCCTTGCCATTCTTGTGTTTCTTTTGTTCCCCTTCCTTCTGTCCTTCGGTGAGAAAGGAGGCAGTGACTGTATATTGCAGTCAGGGTCACCGGCTTTAAAAAATCGGTTGACTAGATCATCCTTTTCCTCCTTGCTGCATGCAGCAGCTTCCACGGGTGTATCTTGTGAAAGTCAGGAGCTACCTTGTACTGGCCTTCTCCAAAAAGTCCTTCTACTTCGTCTGTTTGCTCTTTCTGGACCTTTTCATGAATTTCTTGGATACGTCCACGACGTTTCTGTTGCTCATTTTCCTTCTGTATGAGCGTAGAGTCCTGTGCTTCCTTTCTTGAGCCTGTTGCCAGGCCTCTCGCACTCCAGCTTCCTCGAGGACCCATATTGATGCATGCTCCTCATACACAGGAATCCGCTCTTGTATCCACTTCAGCATGTCCTTCCTTTTCCCTATTTCCAACTTCTCCCACTCCTTCTCATACATTCGATGACGTTCTCGGAGGTCGGCTACTGTCAGTGCACTTAAAATGTGCTGCCGACCGGGTAGTGATGGTCCGAAAATGTCTTTCTTTAGGCGCATGTAGGCTTCTTCAGAGGCATCGTTTTTCTTCGACTGTTCCCGAAGATTCATTATCAGGTGTTCGCGTCCCAAAAGGCAGATTGCACCAGGGAATATCTTCTTCTCCTGTTTGAGGAACATCGCATCCTGGTCGGTGCAGAAAACAGGTCTCAGTTTTGGCATCATCTGTTTGATATGCGAGAGGAAGTGGAACAACGCGTGTGGATCTCGTTCCTTGGTGTGCACTAGAGCCGGACCGGTGACTGTCGGATGTTCACCTGTTTCTTTATTTATCAAGCGTACATTTCTGTACGTAAATAAAGTGATGTACACTGCCTGTCCATAAGTAGTGTCAAAGTGGGCTGGGTTGCCCACACCACAGACTGCCTCCATTGTTTGCAGTTGTTTATCATTGTACAGCCACACCGACATTTGCCCGTCGTAGCACATAATGCCGCGGACATTGTTCTGATTACCACTGCCGTACATGCGTAGCACGTGTCCCCAAGGATCGGCGGAGACGTTGTATAACTTCGTTCGACAGCGATTTTGCATGCTTTTAAGTTGACGCATGTCACTTATGCCGCTGACTTGCGCTTTAACATCTTTCAAAGCAACTCCACGCTCCATCAAGTTTTTGGCCTCGTTGATGGCATCCTTGTTTCTCGGTGGGAGAGGTCGCCCTGACGTTAAGGCATTGCCGTGAGCCGGTAGGTGAAGCGGTTTTTCTTCTCCTGCCCACATATATTCCACTATGCATGGAAAGCTGCCCGCTGCTGCCGGACTCTCCTGAGTCACAGTGCTGATGCGCCTCTTAAATTGTGGTTGACCAGTATTGCTTGCCGTCGATTGCTTGATCCAGTAAACTGAGGTACCTTCGGCAATCTCACAATTGACATACCTTTTCCCCACCCGCTTTTTGAATATGTATGTCCTGTTCTGCATGGCCAGGGGCGTTCCTGAAGCATCATACAGTCTTTGAGTAGGCCAGAAGGGTATTTCCAACGCCAACCGTCTTGTGACACACGAGTAGCTGGACCATTGATGATGAATGTCCCTGCCTTCGTTGGCTGGCGAAGAGGTCCGCTAAGTGCCTCTGATTCTGTGGTGATGCGGGAAAGAATTTCTTTAATCGTCAGAAATTTCATCACTGCTGCTTCTTTTGGTAGGATTACATCTGCTGATGAAGTAGAGCTTGCTCCTGAAACAAAATACAGTTTAAATTGAAAATTTTGTAGGTAAAGAAATAATTGTCTCAATTTTACTGATCAGCATCACCCACACATTCTACTGGTGTAGGCATATATGATACTGCATTTCGAGGTTGGTGAGCATGTTAACAGGCGTTCTGGAGAGAGAGAGAGACGGTCGAAATTTTATTCTTTTAAAACTGTAAAAACTGCCAAACATGGCGGTCAATTCCCAGCGGCAGACAACTGACATATTAATACCGTGTAGGTGCAGAATAAACTCCCGGAATTAAGGCATTTATTGAAAATGATTTTTTACCAGATTTTCAAAATTTGGGAATAGACTTCCAAATTTCTACAGTAAGTCTACTTCATGAGCGACTACATGGAGCATCCAGCATTTCTCAATTGCTGCAATGTTAGTTTCTCTGCTAATTTTCCAAATAGGTCGAATGACCTTGATTTTTGAAATTCATCCTACACATTTGACGTGGTAGGCTGTAGCTCAGTTGGTCACCCTGCGCTTTGTAATATGGTGTAAAGTAAAGATGAGCGTCGGGTTCCATCTGTGTAGATGGGATTGGGTGAGTTCTAAGGTAAAGATGAGAGTGTGGTGTAAGACAGGAAGGACGGATTGAGCTGAAATTTGGAGTGTGAGTAGAGAGTGGGTTGGTTAGCTTAAGTTTTGCTTGAGCGAGCGATTGGATTTGGTTGGAAGAAGTTTTGGCCTTTGCGCTACGACATCCACCTGTGTAGATGAGATTGGGAGAGTTCTAAGGTAAAGATAAGAGTGTGGTGTAAGACAGGAAGGGCGGATTGAGCTGAAATTTTGAGTGTGAGTAGAGAGAGGGTTGGTTAGCTTAAGTGTGGCTTGAGCGAGCGATTGGATTTGGTTGGAAGAAGTTTTGGTCTTTGCGCTACGACATCCACCTATGTAGATGAGATTGGGTGAGTTCTAAGGTAAAGATAAGAGTGTGGTGTAAGACAGGAAGGACGGATTGGGCTGAAATTTGGAGTGTGAGTAGAGATTGGGGCAATTTCGGAAAATGTTCATGTACATTTGTGAATTCGGCGGAGCTATCCAACGGAACCGTTCTTTCTTACCGTGTGATTCTGTTGGAAACGACTTTTATTTGATCAATTCAGTCTTCTAATCATGAATCTGGACTGAGATTCTGGAAATGTGCGGTCGTTGTTGAGAAATTTAAGTTTGCAGATAAAAGTGGTTGCTTCCGGAGGTGCCGCTAACTTCACACACTTTTTTTGGAAGTGGAGCAGACTATGGGAAACCTCTTTCAGAAACGTGTCTGTGATTTTTGCGGAACTATCTTGTTTTACAGTGTGATTCTGCTGGAAGGAACTTCAACTTTTTTCAATTTCTGCCTGCTGATCAGGATTCTGGGCTCAGATTCCACCAATTTACAGTCGCTTTGAGAATTTCACGTTTACAGATTTTGCAAGGGTTCCGCTGGGCGGATCCAGTAGCTTCACACACGTCTCAGAATGAATGCTTTGTTCATACGTCTTTATTCGCTCAAACATTCGAATCGATGTTTGGTTTTCTTAGAATGACCTGTCGTCCGAAGAAAAATCTGTCGTACGTGCATGAGACCATACACCTGAGAAATGTCGGATTGCCCTTCCTAATTGCTTGATTTATTAATGCTGAACTATTATTCCGTGTCCGTTGAATCGGGTTCATAAACATTAACACAATGTGTTTTTTTCAGTCTGGCAGTCAATTGTCTTCCTATCCAAGGCCTATTTTACTCCCGTATCATGCTTGATATTTATTTGTATGTGTATGATTTGGGAATGAATTGGTCATTGGATTGTTCGTCTATCGTAAAGGAAATCCAGGTGAGCACTGTCGCAGTATCACATTAATGTCAATTAATCCGCTAACATTTATGACAATCAGACAGAAGTGCACCGCACCGCTGGTGGGTTAAGCAGGATATACTGTACATACAAGCGCTTTGAAACATGGAATAAATAAAGATTTGTTTCGACGGGTAATTTATAAGATGAGATGAAACAAGCGAATGATCAAATTGCCATGCAAAAGATGTGCGGCTGGCAGGATGCGAACCTACTACCCACGTTGACTAGATCTCTGCTCTACCGACTGAGCCACCAACCGCTTGCATGCGACTCTGTCAATTGGCAGGATCAAACCCTCGCCACCACACATCGGTTATCACAGCAACTATGATCAGTGAATAAATATCGTCACAAGTGTGACTGCCGACATTAAGGAAATTAGTGGAGATTGATTGTCCACCAACGCATCTTAAACCATGTCGTAAATTCAATAAACTATAGAATGAATGAAATGAAATTAGCTTCAGTACGAATGGCAGTCTCCCCTAGCTCTCCGTGATTTAAAAAGGGAATTAATGAACATTATTCATACTAGAGGAGGTAGAAATTGATTTCAATCCCAGTACGTAGACCATCGTTGTAAGTCTAGAATCGCTACAAATAGCCAAGGAAGATTTAGGAGAGATATTTTCATACTCACTTTCGATGGCAAAAAGTTGACTTTTGATCAATTAACCTAGGTAACATAGTAACATAGGTTTCAGATGTTCTTTGCAACGTTCAAGTTACTGAGACTTTACTTTGAGGGTTTCGCGGACAGTTTACTCAATTGAAGCTTCGTATAATTTTTCAAAATTTCTATCAAATGGTTCTATACTGTCTATTACTAAATTCGATTTGAATTCAATCTCAGCTCAAGGTTTCGATTTCCTATCTCATTGAGTGGGACAAATAGTAAATATTTACAACCTCCACAGATGAGGTTCTTATAGCGAGGTTTTTATACTTCATTACATACCATTTTGTACGAATGCCGTTTTGACTTGATACTCAAATAACCAGTCTGCAACCACTTGTGTACATTCTTCCAGGGAGTGAAAGATTTGAGGTTAATAGTAATTAGGAGAGCAAGACCTAATATAAAACGTCATAGTAAACTTGCGCATGAAATAACGGCTTAGCCATTTGAAATTAAAAATTAGTCAACTATTTCAAGATATTGAACCAACATCTCAGCCACTATGGTAAATACCGATACTCAAAATTATTTTCAAATTTACTTGAAGAGATAGTCCGGAGATAGAACGAAATTATGTGGGGAACGAGGTCGTACCTTTAACTTCCATATGACGTTGTACACCTCAAAAGCCATATCTGGAGAGGAAATTGCACTTGTCTGTTGAAATTTCTATGAAAATGCTGTGAAGTCATTATATAAATAACTTACACTAGTCAAAGGAGATTCTCTATAAAACGACCACTCATGTGAAAGAATATGTTGTCAGGACGCATGAAAACTATGTGAAAGTCTCCGGTACGTCCTCGTTCTCTCCAAAACTAATTACCGGACTAAGAACATGACGTTTGAACATCTGTCAAACTAATAAGGATTTCTTTTATGCCAACCTTGCAACGTTCCCATCATCTCATCAATCTGTCCGTCTGACAGCGAGATCAGGCTGTTACTGATATGGATCTGATTAGTTTATATATAAGTGAAGCCACTAAATTCATTTTGGTAAAATCAAATGTTAGTTTCTTTTACAACGCACTTCGTCCACTCTCATCCAAGTGCAAACATTGGACTGAATACAAAACGCAAAATTTGAAATCATATACTTCTACAGTACCGTAATGAATCTGTGAACAAAATTGAGAGCTTTCAAATCTATGATCTATCAGACTTGAGAGGTATGAATTGATAACAATTGAGTAAATAACCTAGATATTAAAAGAAGCAAAACAGAGACTAAAGCTACCAAGGTGAGTAAAGGGTGGAAATGAAAAATTTTTTTGAGAACATAAATCTGGATTCTCAAGTAAAATAACGAAAGATTTTGTAATTCCTAACGTGTGTTTGTTGTTGATGTTGTATTTAATGCTAAAATTGTTCACAGCAGTTTGGCTCTCATTATCACAGACTTGCAAATGTCTTGTGATAGTGCTACCTCGAATCACTGAACCTTGGTGGACATTTTGAAGTGTTGAGTAGCCAGTTTGGAAGGTGTTCGAAAATCTCTCATTCAGACATCTTACCGTCTTCCCAACTAATCTTCCAAGTGGTAAACCAAACCTTTAAAATGTCCACCAAGGTCCAGTGCGATTCGAGCTAGCAGTATCACAAGACATTTGCAAGTCTGCAATAATGAGAGCCAAACTGCTGTGAACAATTTTAGTATTAAATAAACTAAAAAATTAACTATTAAATTAACATCAACAACAAGCACACATTACAATTACCAAGTCTCTCGTTATTTTACGCGAGAATCCAGACTTATGTTCGCAAAAATATTTCATTTCCACCCTTTACTTACCTTGGCAGCTTTGGTCTTCGTCTTGCTTCTTTTAATATCTAGGTTATTAATTATTTTAATATCTCTCAATCTTGTTCATAGATTTATTGCTGTAGAAGTATATTATATTATTTCAGATTCTGCTTTTTATATTCAGTTCAATAATTGCACTTGAAAGAGAGTGGACGAAGTGCATGACAAAGAAATTAGTTTTTAATTTTATAAAATGAATATGATGGCTCTACTTATTTATAATAATGTATACTCTCGTTTATTATGAAATTAATTTATGGTTATGCAGCAGCATGATTAAAAGCATTAGTAGCAATAGCAATTGTGATGTTTTTTAAAGCGCCGCAGACGAAACCTCCGGTTTTTTAGGAGCATAACTGGTAGAATTTAAGCTGTTTAAAGCGCCTTGTGTGCATAAAGTATCTTCTCGGCAATTATATCAAGCAAGAATTGCAACTTTTCTGAGCTCTATGTTATTTCAAAATGTCATGATAGAGGGAGGGTTTGTGAATCAAAATTAATGAGCTTCACAATGTGCGAGCAGCAATATGTCCCATACACAGTAGAACAAATGAAATTGTTTACTTCACATTGTACGGTATAGTAGAGGGGAACTAATACGGAGCCGAAAAACGTAACAAGGAAATATAAATCAAGTAGCGGATATACAACATAAATAATGCATAGTCTAGTCGAAACAGTCCAAGATCCTCAAAACGGACCATGTATCGCCACAGAGGGCCCCATGATCGCCAGAAGGGGGCCACTGATTGACAGAGGGGCCCACTGATCACCACAGAGGCACCTTACCCCCTTGCCTCTCCTATTTTTATTGCATTTTCTGACGAATCTCAGAGATGACTCAGATGGCCGTCAAAAAATCCGTAAAATTCTCTTCCCTGGTAGTCAAAGTTATTTCGAGTTAGTGTCTTCATCAGGCCTGTGATTAGCCTATGAAAAAAATTGAGGATTTTTTGTAAAGAATTTGAGGATTTTTTGTAAAAAGTTCCTCAGTAGTAAGCAAAACTCCACTTCTGGACCGCGCAAGATGGTGGCCATCGCTGCGTCCCCCCCCTCTGGCACGGCAGAGTGTCGTGGTCGGCCGCCGTGGTGCTTCGTGTCTGAGTCCCCCCCCCTCTGGAACGACAGAGGTTGTGGTCTGTCGTGGTGTGCCGGCCGGGTGGGTCCACGTTCACAACATGTTCGCTGACGTCCCCCCCCCCTCTGCAACGACAGAGTGTGAGACTCGGGTGAGTTGGTCCGACCGCCTGGTTGACGTGGGCGACCGTCTAGGTTGACGTGGGCGACCGCCAGGATTAGTCTTGAGGCTATAGTGTGTGATGTTTTTGGTGTGTAGCGTCCAAACGAAGCATCGGATGAGAAAACGGAGGCCAGATTCGGAATCTACGTGAAATTTTGGGTTAGGAAGGATGTTTCCAGCGAAATCGGAGAGAAAAAATTTTCGGCTGACTCCCCCCCCTGGACGGCTTGCTTCCAGTCGACGGATTTTTTCGTGCGATAGCTTGTTTGAAAGCTAAGAGTGAGACAAATTCAGTGAAAGAATCGGCTTGTTCGTATCTGTCTTCGTTCAAAAGTTAGAGCGGTTACAAGATTTTAGGTCGGAGCTCGCTCACCTGAAAAATCCTAAGTGTCAGAGTGACTTTGTATGGGTAAAATTTTGAAAATTTTCCAAAGTGTGGAATTTCGACCTGGGACCGTCACCAAAACATTTTTCATCAAATTTCACTGACCCCCCCCCCGACAACAATCTTCTAACTTTGGTTCTAGTGGACGGATTTTGTCTTACAGCTACTCGTTTGAAAGAGGAGAAAAAAAATGCTCGACAACATTTTTTGTTGCGAGTCAATCGGACCAGCCGTTCACAAGTTAGAGCGGTTACAAGATTTTAGGTCGGAGCTCGCTCACCTGAAAAAATCCTAAGTGTCAGAGTGGCTTTGTATGGGTAAAATTTTGAAAATTTTCCAAAGTGTGGAATTTCGACCTGGGACCGTCACCAAAACATTTTTCATCAAATTTCACCGACCCCCCCCCCGACAGCAATCTTCTAACTTTGGTTCTAGTGGACGGATTTTGTCTTACAGCTACTCGTTTGAAAGAGGAGAAAAAACTGCTCCACAACACTTTTTGTTGCGAGTCAATCGGACCAGCCGTTCAAAAGTTAGAGCGGTTACAAGATTTTAGGTCGGAGCTCGCTCACCTGAAAAAATCCTAAGTGTCAGAGTGGCTTTGTATGGGTAAAATTTTTAAAATTTTCCAAAGTGTGGAATTTCGACCTGGGACCGCCACCAAAACATTTTTCATCAAATTTCACTGACCTCCCCCCCCCTCTGGACAGCTTGCTTCGATTTTGGCTTCCAGTGGACGGATTTTGTCGTGCGATAGCTCGTTTGAAAGCTAAGAGTGAGACAAATTCAGTGAAAGAATCGGCTTGTTCCTATCTGTCTTCGTTCAAAAGTTAGAGCGGTTACAAGATTTTAGGTCGGAGCTCGCTCACCTGAAAAAATCCTAAGTGTCAGAGTGACTTTGTATGGGTAAATTTTGAAAATTTTCCAAAGTGTGGAATTTCGACCTGGGACCGCCACCAAAACATTTTTCATCAAATTTCACTGACCTCCCCCCCCTGGACAGCTACCTTCTATCTTGGCTTCTAGTGGACGGATTTTGTCGTGCAATAGCTCGTTTGAAAGCTAAGAGTGAGACAAATTCAGTGAAAGAATCGGCTTGTTCCTATCTGTCTTCGTTCAAAAGTTAGAGCGGTTACAAGATTTTAGGTCGGAGCTCGCTCACCTGAAAAAATCCTAAGTGTCAGAGTGACTTTGTATGGGTAAAATTTTGAAAATTTTCCAAAGTGTGGAATTTCGACCTGGGACCGTCACCAAAACATTTTTCATCGAATTTCTCTGAACGAGGGGGGGGAGGTCAGTGAAATTTGATGAAAAATGTTTTGGTTAAGGTCCCAGGTTGAAATTCGGAAGTTTTAAATTTTTCAAAATTTTCACCACACTGGAGCTCTCACACTTAGGAATTTTTTCACTTGTGGCATGTTACATGGACATGTGCTGGCGGACCAACTTCCCGTGGTCATATGAGAATGGTTCAGGTGTCATATTGTAAAGAATGATGAGACAAATCGTTTGCAACAAACCGCATGTCGCTACGATGAATACTTTCGGAGATAGAGCCATTTTAAGTTTTCTTCCGAGCATATATAAACCCCCGACAACGTAAGTCTGATCACTTCATCGAAAGACGAGGTAAGCGACGGTCGTCGCTCTGAGCTCCCGATATCGGGTGCAAAGGACTCTATCTTTTGAAGTAGGCAAGCTATCTTGCTACTTCAAAGTTTGTATGATAGAGTTTGATAGTGTCTTTACTACTGATAAAATTTTTTAAAAGTAGTATGAGTAGTAAAATGCGGAATTTTTTAAAAATTCTTAATTTTCACTTTTTTCAAAGTTTTAACATATAGACTAAGGTTTTCAAGTATCCTGAGTTCAAATATGCTATCAGATTTGAAATTTAACTAAGTCTAAGGCAGCTTTGAGGGGTTAGATCCCAGCTACTGATCACTACCTTTGACTCGGCGTTCCTGTTACCACTTCGGGGCAGTGACAATGATGTCTTCAGCTGTAAAGAGCGGGTATCGGGGAAGATCTCTCACTTCCCTAGTGATCGGTACAAGGCCTTCGGGCTGTCGACGGGATCGAGTGCCACTCACTACACTCTTTAGGAATATGACTGTACTACATGATTCCAAACTTATACAAATTTCATTATCTTACAGTTCACAATAAAATCTAACATGGCCAATGACAAAAATCGTAAATATCACATCAAAATGTGCTCTTGTGGGCGAGTTAATCGCAGTGCGGACGCCAAAGCTCATGTGAAGAAGGCGGGCACCGGCCACATGATTGTCTTGAATAGGGTTGCTTGCGTAAAGTGTAGAGTGCTGAAGGGTGATGAGGATGAGGTGCGTTTTTACAGAGTGCATGCTGACTGTAGTGGTGGTTTAGTGACTGATTTGAGATTTACGCAGTTGATTGTGGAAGAGAGGGAGCGAATGTTGGCGAATGTTGCGAATGTTGTTGAGAATGTTGTTGAGAATGTTGTTGAGAATGATGAGTTGGCGAGAGCGTTTGCGTCGTTGGAGGGTGAGATTGAGCAGCGGAAGAGAGTGCTTGAGAGTGATGATGAGGATGATGTGGATTTAGATAGGGAGCGTGTGAGGAAGCGTGTGAGGAAGTTGAGCTCTTCGTCATCGGAGGTGTCCAACATCGTCATCACCGACCCCCCGAAGAGCTCATCTTCCCCAAAAGTGAAGAGTGGTGGGATTCGTATGCAGTCGGCGAGGTGGTTGAAGGATGAAGAGAAGAGGCATGTTTCGCAGCAGATGGCGCATGAGTTGTTAGTGAATAAGTTTGAGAGTTTGAAGAAAGTGAAGGATGAAGTTGTGAAGGAGTTGGATGAGTTGAAAAAAAGGATTTGAAGTCGAAGGAGGTGGCGGATGAAAACATTAGAATGAGGCGTTGTGTGACTGATTTGAAGAATAAGACGCGAGAGTTGGAAGAGAAGAATGATGCGTGTGAGAAGAGGGCGAGTGCTGCGGAGAGAAGAATGAGAGATGCAGAGGCGAAGTTTGAGGAGATGATGAAGGAGATGAGTGTGTTGAGAGCGAGGAATGTTGAGTTGGAGAGGACTGTGGCTCGGCGGGGTGATGAGAGGCAGGCGTGTGAGAAGTTGGAGCGCATGAGGGATGAGTGGGAACGTGTGAATGAGGATCGTTTGTTTGAATTTCACATCCCTATTCGGGACAATCATTTGGCCGGCGAAGTACTCGTAAACCAGAATTTAGACGAATCCATCCTATGCTACAACGGTCATCCCACGAAAAAATGCCTCCACGCCAGCTTACGAATGCGCGGTCACTTGCATAAATTTTCGATTCGGAAACGCGCGAGACTACCTAAGGATGACTAACTTGGTAAGTGAAAAAGTAAATAAGATAGTATATCCTATTCTAATACATATCATTTTCATTGCAGATCTTTGCCCGCCTTCACCACCCCATCACGTCACTCCCGAGAACGAACCATCGGCTCTCTTAAGGGCCACCTAGGGGCAAGACATGATAGAACCTCCACGCGGTTTGCCCTGGGCAGTCTTCGGACTGGCGAATACTATCATTAAGTTGAATCTGCTATCAGTCAACTTGAACGTTGCGTCGCGTTAGAGGGGTATATAAACCACTGCCTCTCATTTCATTTCATTTCAATCATGCAGACGCCGAACAGTCAAGTTAGCTCTCCTCGCGGACCGCAGATAAGGCCGCGAAATTTATTTGAGGAGTTTGTCAGGCTAGAGGAGCAAGACAGAGTCCACAACAATCTTGCTCGGATTGGCAATCCGATGACAGCAACTGCTGTCAATCCAACGGAATGGTGCTACATTCCACTCTATACTCACATGCCAGTTAGTGTGGAAGTCGACAGTGCTACCAAAGAGAGAGTCTTTGACTCTCTCAGCAGAATTGGTAGGCTGTAGGATGACGACTCCCGAGAACGAACCATCGGCTCTCTTAAGGGCCACCATGGGGCAAGACATGATAGAACCTCCTCGCGGTTTGCCCTGGGCAGTCTTCGGACTGGCGAATACTATCATTAAGTTGAATCTGCTATCAGTCAACTTGAACATTATGCAGTCGATTGCTATCCCTGAAGCATTCTGATTCGCTGTTGAGCAATTCATTGTTGAAAACCCTATATAAGCCAGAAGATTGTAGCGCTTCTCATTCAATTTGAAGTCACGATGGAAGCGACATCTGCCGACAATATTCCCGTCTTCACTGATGAAGACAACGGCATTCCCGAGTTCGTCATCCTCGACGAGTGGGATGAGGATGAGAAGAAGGGGAAGATCAAGAGGATCGTTTGGACGGATGAGGTGTGGACTCCAAATACCACCCGCATCCGAAAGGTGCCAGATGCACCACCACGGCTTAGGCGGTATAGGGTATACGAGAACCTAACCGTCATACCTATTGACTATTCAAGCCAATAGTCATCTTGTTACTCCCGAGAACGAACCATCGGCTCTCTTAAGGGCCACCATGGGGCAAGACATGATAGAACCTCCTCGCGGTTTGCCCTGGGCAGTCTTCGGACTGGCGAATACTATCATTAAGTTGAATCTGCTATCAGTCAACTTGAACGTTGCAAATGCAGTTCGGTGTAATACTTCCTTTCGACGGGCGTTCCTGTAAAGGGCGGCGGTGAAACCCGTAGCTATGTATACCGCAAGGGACATTCGGCAATGGTCAATCTTGTTAAACCTCTCTGCGTCATGTTTGAAAGTGATTGCCTCTGTCTCAACGTAGTATGCATTCGCGCCAGGGCGACATTTAGCCAACTGTCGAAGGTTGCCTAAAACTTTCCATTGCATACGTTATGAGAACCATGAGTTCTACCTGTCTCTATCAATGAGACGAATTGATGAATGGAATGAAATGGGAGGACACTCACGCGCCACACGCAACATAACACACTTCTCTCTTCCGTAGTCTAACAAGCTCTTTACACATGGATCGCAGTCGATTGCTATCCCTGTATCAGAAGTGTAAGCTATCTTAATTTATTTGACACTATTTTATCTACCATCATCGTCCATATGAAATGTTTTTAGATTTACAAGTTAGACTAAGCGTGCTACTATTTCCAAATGAAAAAGTATACATGGTTAAATTATTCACTAAAACCCCATTCAAGTAAGTCAGTATGAAAGCAAAGATAATACGAAATAAACATTTATTATGGCAAGTATTTCAAAAGGTCTTCATCGTCAATATCGTCCCAGAGTCTGGCTTCACATAGATTACAAAAACAGTTGAGCTGCTTTAAACGTTCTTCTGCAGCGTCCCTCACTTTCTCAATGTACGCCCACTCCGCCACGGTTCGCGGTTGGGAGTTAGGGGTGTACCACTCCCATATTTGATGCAAGTGCGACTTGCTGGTCATCTCCATCACCCCTTCGGCATCATATTGTAAATATTTCCACCGTATGCCTGTTAGGTCGGGCAACTCCTCTTCATCCTCCTCCGATAATGATAACTTTCGTATATTGTCGAGATTGTATGTCTTCTCCACCTTCGCCTTTCTTGGTGCATTTGGTGTAACGAGCACCTTTGCTGATGTATATGGAGAGGAGAACTCCAATGCGGTATTTGGTGTTGTTGGAGGACTTGTCATGTTGTCTTTGAAATGCTGACTTTGAATAATGATAACTTTAACATTTTTCTAATTCTTAAGTATACACAAGCAGCCAATCAGAATGAACATCCAATGAATGAAGAGGATGAAAGTATATAAGCAAAGTGACATTCAGGTCATTTCATTTAATCTGTGAATCATACAAGTGACGAACGCACGATCTCTCTCTTTGACTATTATTTGAGTGAAGTCTCTATCTTGTAGAAGTATCAACCTTAAACTTGATTTCGTTGAAATGGTAAGTTGAAAATTTCCTCTCATCTCCCTCAAACGTGTGACTAATAGCATCTTCCTCAATTTCAGGCATCAACTTCATCACCAACGCCCTCTCTTCTCGAGGAAAGTTTAGAGTTATTGAGTCAAGGTAGGTTGTAACACTACACTGAGGCTTGAACAGAGATGAAAGAATGATTTCTCTTTCAGGTGATGTGAGTTCCAGCTCAGGACTCTCGCGGCAAGGCAACGAGTGGGAATGTGCCGACTGCGGACATATGTTTACAAGGAAGCACAGTCTCCTTCGACACATCAAACAACGTGTGTGTCAACGCAAAGCGGTGTCAATCTCCGGAGGTGAAGTTGATTCTGACGATGACATCTCCTTTCCTTGCGATTTGTGCCCTCTTTCTTTTGATAGTCACTTTCAGCGATCTTCGCACAGACTTCAACACACGCATGCAAATGATCACTACACCAACGGTACCTCTACCATCTCCCTCATTAATGTTTCACATAATAATTTAGTACGCGACTACTGCATGGAGTCCAATACTCAAATTGTAGATTTTCCTGAGTGGCTCCTTCAAAATTCTAACATTATCGAAGCGCTCTTCAATAATTTAGACAATTTTAGAATGAAGGCGCTCATCTACCTTAAACTAAAATATATTAAAATAGATTTTCAAACGGGTCAAGTGACGGAGAGAATACAGTTTCATATTCCTTCCTCTTCCGCAACCGAAGTTGTAGACTGCGAGTCTTGGCTAAATTTTCACATTCAATGTTTAAAATCAAATGTAGATAAATTCAATCAACGCGACAGCGCTCTCATTTTTGATGGTGTGGACTCAGCCATATTCAAAATTTCCCTATTAGAAAGTCATGCAGCTCGAGGCACATTTAAACTTCCAAAAACGTTGTATAATAAGAAAGCTGTCATCAATGTTGATTGTAAATCACAGTGTTTCAAATATGCAGTCCTATCCATCCTTCACTATAATGATATCAACGCGCATCGAGATCGCACCTATAGCTATAGACAGTGGGAGGATGAACTAGACTTTGAAGGTTGTGATAGTAACAACATGAAAATCAAAGATGTAGAAACGTTCGAAAAACATAATAAGATTAAAATTGTCGTTCACGTGTGGGAGAAGGGGTTGAAGGGTGCCCGCTATAATTCACGTTCAACTTGTTATGAACGTGTAGTCAACCTCTTATTAGTAAAACAAGATGATAGCGAGGAATGGCACTACTGTGGTATTCCCAAAATCTCTCGCTTGTACACTCACTTGGGGCACTCTAAAAGAGGTGAACATTTTGTATGCGACCGCTGCATCCGCTCATTTTGGAGTAAAGATAAATTTGAAACTCACTATGAATGGTGCAAGCGAGGTAAATTACAAATGGAACGCATGCCCAAAGATAAAATATTTTCACATAGGGATAATGGTGACGAATTAAGTCCCCTGCGTGTCATTTACGCAGACATAGAATGCTACATTGATGATATCATCCACAAGCCAGCAGCCATATCCTGCTATGAAGTATGGCATGACCACTTTAGGAATAGACAAAACAAAATGCATACTTGGCAAGGTGAAGATTGCATTTCAAAATTTCTAGAATTTCTCGATAAAGCTGCAAAATTTCAACAATCATATGATTCCCAATTGCAGCGTAAGTCACTACATATGTCAGATGAAGACAAACAAAAATTTGAAAGTTGCACATCCTGTCCTAAATGTCATAAAACGTTTGATGACGATAAAATTAAGAAAGTGCGTGATCATGATCACATCACTGGTAAATTTAGAAACGCACTCTGCTCCAAATGTAACTTTTCACTTAGGTTGAGACGTCGTGTACTACCCGTCATTTTTCATAACTTTAAGGGCTATGACAGTCATATGCTCATAAAAGGAGGGTTGAGCCAGATGAAATCGTGGCAGTTTAATGTAATAGCACAAACGAGAGAAAAATTCATGGCAATGACAGCAAAAGTACCAGTAGATAAAACTAAAGAAAATAAGACAGTCTTCTTCGAAATAAAATTTTTAGATTCATTTCAATTCATGTCAGCGTCACTAGCTTCTCTCGTTCGTAATCTCAAGTTTCTTCCCCATAGTCAAACTTTGAAGAAACACTATCCAAACTTAACGGATGAAATAATCACTCGCAAAGGAGTCTTTCCTTATGCGTATTTTAGCTCAATGTCTAAACTAAATGAAACAACCCTTCCTTCCATTGACAAATTCAAAAACGATTTGACGGGTGAAGATTGTCCAGTAGAGGACTATGAACATGCTCAAGAGGCATGGTTAAAATTTAATTGTAAAACGTTTGGCGATTATATGATCGCTTACTTAGAATTAGATGTCATTTTGCTGGCTGATGTCTTTCAGGAGTTTCGACGAGTGGCATTAGAAGAAGACAAATTAGATCCTATCCACTTTGTCAGTCTACCAGCCATGTCCTTTAAATCAGCCTTTAAAATGACTGGTGAGACCATTCATCTCTTACAAGACCCGGAGATGTATAATATATTTGAGCGCGGAATACGCGGTGGTCTCACATTTGTAAATAAACATCATATAAAATCTGAAACAGTAGGTGATGATCATATCCACCTAAAGTACTATGACCAAAATAATTTATATGGCAGTTCACTGTCTAAACCACTACCTCATTCCGAGTTTAGTTGGTTAAATCAAAATGAGCTTGAGTATTACTCCAACCCTTCAAACATACTGAATATTCCAGATGAAGGTGATTGGGGATATTATTTTGAAGTGGATTTGATTTATCCAAATAGTATTAAAAATAAAACTGCTGATTTCCCACTCGCACCTGAATCTGGCGAAGTGACTGAAGATATGTTTTCACCATTCATGTCACAATTTCATAATAACTTAACAGAGTGTGGACAGCCAAGGTACAAACCATGCCGCAAACTTTTACTCACCCAATATGATAAGAAAAATTATCTCGTACACTTCTGCATATTAAAATTCTATTTAGAAATGGGCATGCTTCTAAAGTCAGTTCACCGCATTATCAAATTTAGACAGAAAGCCTTCCTCAAACCCTACATAGATAGTAACAGTCAAAAACGTGCACTCGCCCAAAATAATTTTGAAAAGGATTTTTATAAATATAAGAATAATAGTCTATTCGGAAAGACCATGGAGGATGTTAGAAAACGTATGAATTACAAACTAGTCGTTGATGAACAAAAATATCACAAATTGACCTCATCACCTCTTTTCATTGATAGAGACATCATCGATGAGGATCTTGTAGGTGTTAAAATGATTAAATCAGAAGTTGAGTTGTGCAAACCCATCTATATTGGGCAAGCCGTTTTAGATTATTCCAAGCTTGAAATGTATCAACTCTTCTACAAAATATTAAAACCATGCCCTCTCGTAAAAGAGGTTCGCTTGCTGGGTGGTGATACAGATAGTTTCTTTTTAGGAATTACCACTCAAAAAGATTTAAATTTTAATGAAGTAGGTAAGTCATTAGAAAAATATTTCGATACATCTAACTACAATCCCACTCATCCACTCTATTCCATACAGAATAAAGCCAAACTTGGTTGTTTTAAGGATGAAACAGCAGGAAAGGAAATAGATGAAATGATTCTCCTCCGTCCTAAAATGTATTCCATGAAACTAAAAGAATGTGCAGATAGTATTAAGCGTGCTAAAGGTATATCAAAATCCATTGTTCATAAAATGAAACATCGGTCCTATAAGAAGGCCTATAAAAATAAAACTATAACGTTTGTCAATATGACAATCTTAAAATCTCAAGTTCATACTGTGAAAACGTACACGTTCAAGAAACGAGCACTTTCAGCATGGGAGGATAAGAGGTGTTGGATAGGACATAACACATCTCTTCCACATGGACATCCTGACACAAACATACCTCCACCCAAAAGAATAAAACTCACGCTACCACATTCAGGAGATGTATTGACATAATCAACTTTAACTCAGTATTTTGATGTTGCTTTTTGTAGATATACATGGTTGTTTTATGTATCGCATGAGATCGTTTCTTCCTTGTGAATATATGCCTACAGTCAGCCCATTCCCCCTATATCTGTGAAAAGACTTTTTCATATACATATTTTTATTTCAATAAACATATCACAATGACTTCACTTTGTTTTCCGAAACACTAAAGTTACGAGGGATTTAGTATCTTTCACATGGATACACTCTTGTAAACCATTGGTAATTTTGATAGCAATAGAGGGTATAGTTTGTTTGACGACGGGATGATAGAAAATAGATTCAAACATCTTCTCGACTATTCCATATGAAGCGTCTTTATCATGAATGAAATCACGTAAAATGTATTCTTTTTTCTCGCCAACAGAAATAGGTAAAATCAAAGCACTTTGAATGTAAAGGTGTTGTTCATGTTTATCAAGTGTCATTGGTGTTTCTATACCAATCGTATGCGCAGCAGCAAACACAGTTTGTAGCATTGAAAAGCCAAAGAGTTTTTTCAAATTTTTACTCAATTGACATTGAATGTCATCACCCAGTTTCAGAACAACGCGTTGTTTTTCAATTGAAAACGAAATGTGGTGTGTCTTTACATCATATTTACTTTTCATCACATGCTTCAACTTCTGTTGTATATAAGGATTTACTACATGAATGAAGCTTTCAACTGTATGATATAGACGCGGCATTATATTGATAGCAACTTTAGATTCTTCATAAGACTGGTAAATTTTCTTGATGCGATCGCCATAGATGTCCACCCACCATTCATCATTAACTGAATCAGCTTTAGTGTGATATTCATGAGAACCATACACCACACCGCTTCCAATAATAGGCGTATAATGTCTTACAAAATGACGCAAGGTTGGAGAGAAATAAACTGTAAGTTTGTCATTATATTTCTGAATAACCAACTTATTTTTGTCCGCCATAATTTTCTCTCCATACTTCTTACCCACAGTCTCATTCCATCGTTTTACTAACTCAATAAGTGATAAAGGTTGAACACCACGCTTTTTCAAAATGATGCGTTCTTCGCATTCTACAACATCTTCATCAAATATTTTAAATCTATAATGAAATTTGTTGATTCGAGTTGAATAAACTTTTTTAACATTTGCAGTAGCAATTGACGTTAGATGTAGTCCATGACCAAAACCAAGATGTGGATAGAATTCACTATCCAACCTCAGCGTAAGACCTTTAGTAAAAGAATGAAAGCGGAGGAACTGTCTCCCACTCCAATGATAGATAGTAAACTCATAAGCTTTCTGATTTTTATTCTTCATGATGGAAGTATTGCCACTGTTGAATGCCTTAATAATTTTCTCATTCCCAAATGGCTCATAAGAATCTGATTTTATCTGAATCCATTCATAGTTCCACTTTCCATCTGATGTTAAATTGTATGGGAACTGAAATGCATTATTCATCGTTATTCCATCATGGGTGCGAGGAGTCAATATCATTTCTTCCAAATCATTCACATTCTGAATATTGCTATCATAGCAAATACTAGAAACGCCAACTTCCCATTCACCTTCTAAATGCAGTGGCCGATTTAATTCTACTCGATAGTCTGATGGTTTATTTTTGGGAAATTTATTCATAGAAGCATTACTGGGCAAGTAGATTAGAAACGAGTCCTTATTTTCACTTTCCATATTATTCACATTGGAAAAATATATTAGCATACTTTTGCATTAACTCTTCATTCGGAAATGGAGTGTAATACTTGTCACAGCATCTTTATGAAAAGGAATCAACGCACCAGCATCATCATAAATGGCAATATCAATTTGTGGGATGTAGTTTGATTTCAGCTTTGTATAATGCACTTTCTTGAAAGTATGCTCAGATAAAATACTGCAGCTTTTTGGCTGGTATGGTATCATTGCTAGCAATGGAGCTTCAACATCTCCCACACGTACATCTTCACCAATATTGGAATATATCTGAAAATAGTTAATACGACGCGATAGCGACATGTCTGCGCTAGCTTTGGTTACAGTACCACTTTTAAAGATATTTTGATCAAAACCCAAAATGTCCATTAGAGTTTTATCCATAATTAGTTCAATACCTTTTCCATTTATAGTGAGAGACAAAGTACCTTCTTTTTCAGAAAATGAAATATGTTGCTCATTAATCACTTCATTTAAATAATCTACAACCAATTTAACCGAAGTAATAATGCGAGGCATCAACACTCTTGTTTCATGTAAGAAACCACCAAAAGGCTCTACACACTTTCTGTATAAAGATACGGCCCATTCTGTATCAAATTGATTTGACCTTTCACATGGTAAATGTTGCTTATCAGATTTTCCATGAACAGCTGCAGAACGATGTCGTAAGAACTGATGAAAATCTTTTGAACAAACTAATACTAGATCATCATCATTTAATTTGCTTATTGCAATATGATTAGATGATTTAATATAAGTCAATGTTGCCACTTGTTTGTCATCAACTCGAAGGAGATAATTAAATTTCTTCAATAATGTTTCAGGAGTCATGTTTGTCTTTCTTGGCTTAATCACAATCTTCTTCACCAACGTCTTCTCATTTCTTGGAATAAGATCTACATAATAAGCTTCCTCTCGATATATTAACTGTTTATGACCACTTATGTGGTAATTAACGTTAAAATTATCATAGCTTGTTAAGGCGCTAGCGAGGTAGCCTAAATCATTTCTTAAACTTGGACTTAAACCAACAATCCAATCTTTCTCAACTACATGATGTACATAATTATAATCATCATTGTGCGGAGTAAATTGGACAATATGTTTACACGCTTTATTCAAGAAATCATATATAAACTTTTTACATGATAAGAGATCTTTCTTTGGCCACTGTGGAATGTATACTCGGCACCCCTTTTCACATTGATAAGCAGCTGTACGCCTCATATTAATAGTCATCACCTCATGATCAAAAGTATAGACACAGTTGCTATAAACAAGTTGAGTGACACCCACTTCCCAATTCCCATTTAGCTGTTGTGCATGATCAATGGGAGTAGAAAAGAGTGCGGCTCGATTGCTAGTAAATCTCTTTGTAGCCGCATTGCTAAGCAAAATATGATAAAACGACATTTTTATATTGCTAATCTGCAACTTTGCATAACATCATGAAGACTTGGATTTTGGACTCTCTACAATATATCAGAGTTGATCGTGATGGAAACGTACATTTCAAAAATTCTCATGGTCATACATCAAGAGGAATTACATTAACATGGCGACAATTTGTCAACCTCAATGATATCATGAGGGATTTGGAATATTTTGAAACATTAAGATTCATCTCCTTGGGTGATCAAGTTTGGCTTCAACATTACAGAAATGAAATTCAAATCTACCATTCTCATTCCGCAAACTGTTTCTCATTTCGCAAATACAATTGGGAGAAGTATAGAAGATACATACATCGCTCCATCATGACATTTATTCGTCGTGAGTTCATCGCCCTACTATGCAAATCTTAATCAGATATGATTACCATGCACCATGAGTTGGAAATTAGATTCCCTACAACGTATTGAAACGGATCATGATCGAAACGTCTATTTCAAAGATTCAACTGGAAATGTGAGAAGAGAGTTTGTTTTATCTTATCGTCATTTTCAATCTCTACATCATATCATGAAGGACTTGAAATACTTCTATATGAAAAGACATTCACGTATTGGAAATCGCATCTGGCTGCGCGTCAACAATCGGCGAATTCAACTCTATCATTCCCAACTTCATACTAACTTCACATTTCATCAAGGTAGTTGGGAAAAGTATAAAAGAAAGGTACATCGCTCAATTTACTCATTCTTTCATCATGAAGCGCCATCGCTACACCATCGTCAACATTCTCCGTCGCTTCAGACTCTACACCAAAATCGATCTCACAACATTACGCCAACAGCTTCCAAACAGCAAGTATTACCCGGGCCGTCCTCAAATGTTAGTGGTGAAGATGAACAATTCACGGAATCTTCAACTCTTCCCAAATGGGACTGTACAGATTCGCGGCGCCCTTTCTCATTCATCGGCGCAGTCAATGCGCTTAGAGCTACAAAGACTACTACGTCGGATATGGAAGAGGGAGAGGTGTGTGATGTCGAATCTGACTGTGGACAATATGGTGATCTCTACTCAATTGAGTGACAGTCTATCATTTTTGAAGATTCGTACCAGCAGTTACAGTTTGTGTTATGAACCCGAACTTTTTCCTGCAGCTCTCATTAGTTGTTGGTTGCCTGTGCATGTGGCAATCTTTCATAATAGTAAAGTGATCATTACTGGACTAAAATCTCATGAACAAGCAAATATGATCCTAGACTATCTCATTGAGTATGTACGTACCCAGCGGATTGTAAAATAAAAAACAATTTTTCCAACATGATGTTTTTATTTCAAATCATGATAGAACTTACAAATCATTTTTTCATTAGAGGATGGATTACATGAAAAGTTTTGAATAACAGATGCAAATCGAGATACATGTAAACGTTTTAAGATGAAGTACAGTACAAAAGCACCACACGTTGATGAAAGTGGATGTTGTAGTATGCGTTCATTTCGCTGATATTGACGCGTATGTTTTCTCAACCACTGCTGTGTTGGTATATTTGGAGGTTGAGCAAGAGAGTCAAATAGTTCACCACGTCGGTCTTCTCCAATAAAGATCGCTTTCCAATGCTCACCGCCTAAATTCTGTGAATGAGTGTTTAGCACAATAAAGATGGGATAGTGATTTACTGCAGGTGGTAAGGTATCGAGTGAATAGACATTATCGAAAGCTTTCAACGTCGCTTCGTCTGCATTACGCTGCACTTTAGTCTTAATATCGTCAGCAGTCAACCAACTCATTAACGATTATACTGAAGAATCACGTCACGATACTTTGTAATTTCAATATTTGAATCGAAGACTGCATAAATTAATACATTGATCGTCTCAGGTAGTGTTCTTTTGAACGTCAAATCCAAACGAATATTATGAGGCACGTTCGCTTGACGATAGGGTGCACTAATATCGCTGTCAGCAGTCAAATCAAATGCATAAATAGTATATCCACTCTTAAACTCTTTCATAGTCAGTCCGTTGGTATCATCCGTATTGTAAAAGCCAAAGACATCCATAAAATCAACATAACTGCGCATAAATTGATCCGAAGCAAAATCTGGTTTGTAGGGTGGACCAGGATGACTCACACCATTAACACGTAAAGCAATTTCACTTAACTGATTGTGTTTAAAATTGAAAGGATTCTTCTTTATATTACCATTAAATGCATCATTTTCAACCATTGCCACCATGAGGAGCTTCGGTGCTTCCGATGGAAAGAGGCCATCTTTCATGAAACTCTTTTGATCTTTCGGAATTGTAAAGGTGAGAAGCTTTGTATGCTGAACGGGGTAAATGGCATTTTGGCGGTTAAGACCTTCAGCATGTCCTCTAATGACACTTGGATTCGGTACTACTCGACGAATGTAAAGTGCAATATCTTCCACATGAATTCTAAAATTGTCAACTTTAGCAAATGCATTCAGCGCAAATTCAGGCTTATTCAATGTCAGCTTGAGTCGCATGCTGGTATTACAGAGTAAAAACTTTGACTGTCTAAAGAAGTCTAAATTCAGCGGACCATATAGCTGACATACTCTACTATCTTTAATCATAGCAGATCGCTTTACAAAGCCACTGTTTGTTTCAACATCAAATTTTCCTGCTTCATCTCTGTACCATCCCATGGCTTCCATATGACTTTTTTGTGCTGCTGGATGAAACTGCGATACATGAGTGAAATATGATTTATAGGGATAATCGCTTTGACCACCTTCCACCTGCTGCTCTCCAATCGTTAGAGAAACATCGCGAAGTAATGTAGTCAATGGTAAATTGTTCAGTCCAACTTTATGTGCATCGTCAATAGCAGTTCCATCTGCTTGCTGAATTCTAAACCTCAAATCAAGCATCGCATAACTCAAATCTATGTAGTCATCACTACCACCAGGAATAACAAATTCAATGGGGCCAGCATTCTCAGCTGTTCGAGGATGATAATCTACAATACTTGAACTAAGAATATCTGTCTGTATGGCTTGTTGATCGAACAAACAAAAACCGGAAGTTTTACACTCCATGATTAGAAGTTATAGCAGCGTCGTCGTTTAGCGCCTGATGAATGATTAGAGCCTCTGCGACGTTTGCGTGAATGCCTTTTGACTGAAGATTGCACCTTACCAGCTCCGCGATGTTTCCTCCTTCCTTTTCTCATTCGTTTAGGTGATTTCTTTCCTTGAGTAACACCAGCAATGGTCTGCTTCAATGTTTTTAAACCGCGTTCCTTCCCACGATTCAACAAACTGCTCTTGAAACTTCTACCTCTGGAAAGATCACTAGCAACATCACCAGCAAAGCCAACGGCATTACTTAAAACATTTCGTTTTAAAGATCTACCGACATTGGATATGAGAGGTGCTACAACAGATTTCAGTGCACCAAGTATGCTACCTCCACGTTGGCGGCGAGCACCGATGTAAATTTGTCCTCCACCACTTACGTAGGAGGGTCGTGAATAAAATGAGGCAGTTGGATTCATAGCTCAAACCCTAAACATTGTTAGTTACAACTTTGCATGAATCACTGTCGATCACTTAGATGAAAGATGTCGGCACGACGCATCCAAGAGTTCATACTTGAAGGATAACCAGTCCATTTAACAAGACACCATTCTTCACCTTGCCGTTTTTTACATCGAATGATTTTCTCTACCAAATATGTTTCACTTTCAGTGACTACCTCAATCTCATCGCGGTAAAAGCTACCCTCAATTTCTTCATTATCGTAATCTTTCAACTTGTAGGTGGTCGGAGAGTCTTTTTGATTAATCCTTGATACTGTAAATACCTCCTCTGTCCAATTCGGGAGGTACCCTTTAGCAAAAACACTTTTCACTTTTGAGATACGAACTTTATCGCCAATTTTCACATCACTTTTCACATGAGTGCGTTTACGTTGGAATGATTCGCGCACTTTATCTACATTGTTAGCATTTACATCTACTGGTCTGAGTCCAATAGAACGATGGATAGAGTGATTGTAGGCATGGAGTGTATCTTGTAGAACCTTTGTCCAATTTTGTGTCAAGTTGGCAGTAAAATGTCGCCACAAACGATTTTTTAATGTGCGATTAAAACGTTCAACGAGTGCAGCTTTATAAGCGCTCTTTACACTAAACAACTCAATGTCATGCCTCTCAAATAATCTTGTCACATGCTGATTTTCAAACTCTTTTCCTTGATCACTCTGAATTCTTTTTGGAATGCGACCTTCTCGAAAAATTGTTTGGAATGCTTTTGCTACTCCTTTCCCTTCTTTAGTTTTTAAAGGTTGAGCCCACGCATAACGCGAGAAAATATCAATGACGGTTAAAATAAAATTATTGCCCGAGTTATGTTTTGAAATGGAGGCAACATCGCACAAATCTGCTTGCCACTGTTCATCGATGTCATGAACAATATAATGGCGGGTGCGGTACTTCTTTTTCGCTTGTTTGTGGAGTGTATAGGTAGCCTGACCCTTTAACCATCGTTTCACTTGTGATTGTGGAAGACCACTCGCTTTTGATAATTTCTTGATAGATGCAAATCCTGCCGGATGTTTTACATCATAATAGATTGACTTCAAACGTTCAGTCGATGACGGCTGACTCTTTTTCCTCCTTCTCATCTTTTTTCTTTCTTGCCTTTCTACATTTACAACAACTGCAGCATTTAGCTTTAGCGGTTTTGCGATCGTGTTCACATTGCTTAGGGGTTTCATTATGAGAGCTGGCGCAGCAAGTGCAAGTGACAACGACATTCACCTCTGGCGGCTCATTACATGGCAAGCAACACATCTGCTTCATATTAATAGTCTGAGAACATGTATTTCCTAGGAGGAGCTGTTTTACGTTTTCCTTTTACCAGTTTTAGTGGCGATGTAGATCTACGTCGAGTTCTTCCTCTTGTTTGCTTAGTGAGTGTGGGAGGGGATGTAGCAGGTGACGTCTTAAACCAATTTGTTGGCATTTTCATCGCCTGAAGCATTGGAGTAGTAGCCACTGTTGAATCAAGTTCTTTCAATGTCTCATTATTTAAAGCAAATTTTGGCACATTATGCTTTTTCAATAGTTTAAGAAAGTATGACCAACCAGGTGGAACATAGCCCTGACGGCGCTTTCTACGTGTCGCATACTGAATCAAGTCTTCATAACGTGAAGCATCAATCACTTTATTTTCATCTGTAATGATTTCTAATCTGTAATGGTTCAATACTGTTGAAAAGAGATATGGCATGTGCGCGAGATGCTAAAGGTGTAGCAGTCGATACAGAGTCACGCATCTTATTCTTCAAGTTTTTCAATTGCTCAACAGTTTCCGATTGTAATAATACAGCACGATGTGGATCTTTGATGTGAACATTTTGCTGATAATCTATTTCTTTCCTATACATTTGATTTGCAAGAGGTTGCTTTACTTGCTGCATGGCAGTCAATTGTACATATTCATCCTGAGGAATAACAATCATGCGAGAATAAGAACTCATAGTTTGTAGATAATCATGGGAGTTTTCAAAATATCACTTCGAAATCTAAATTCTTCCGGACACTCTTGCGTAAAGTCAATGAATAAGTAACCGTATGGTTTTTCAGTAGCTGCTTGAAAAATTTCAATTAAGGCTTTTGATCCTCTGGGTGCAACTTGTCGCGCTAAAATTTCAAATTGACTTTTATCTCGCGGATTCTTGAAAATAGCATAATAGTGTGTATTCAGGTTTCGTGTACGAGCTTCTTTTCCATCAGGAAACAAAATTTTGTGTAATATAGATGATAAAACACCTTTTATGGTGTGCTGCGCGAGTGAACATATCTGTAACATCTTTTGAATTCTTACTTTCTTTTAATAAATCATCCAATACAACAACATCATTAGACTGAAGTTTATCCACTGGAATAATTCCTTCATGTCGAATAAAGTTGCGACTTTGCAATTCCTGAAACAGCGACGGTTGATAAATACCATAACACCAAATCACTCGATTGATAGGTTCCTTAAACAACTCCCTTCTTTTATCCAATAAATTCAGCGTGAAAACAGTTTTACCTGCATGAGATGGACCTGATACAGTCAGAACTTTATCACATTGAAGTCTGAAATCCATTTTATTACTTTGAGACTCAACATTTGCATAATTAACGCTTAGAGCCAAAGATATTTCCCAATAGGTTGCCCACGGCAGGAGCTATCATTGGAAGTATTGCTGAAAGGAAACCGCCCTTTTGTGTTAGAGTTTTCCTCTTTCTTTGAAGGGCGACTTTAGGATTGGAGATGAAACGCAATTTCGTAGCATATCGCTTAAGTAACTTTCGTTGTTTTGGCGCTAATTTCTTCGTCCTCAACTTCCTCACATGAGAAATAATTTCACAAATGAATTTATCGTTAGCATGTCGTATAGCATTGTATCGCTGATTTGCTTTCATTCGTCGGAGAGCTTGAATGGCTGAAGAAAACTTTTGACTTTTACGTTTCGTCATTTTACGTTTCGCCATTTTCCGTGTTAGTCTTTGCTAAAACCTATCTTTACCACATTTGCATAGGTACTAACTATTGCGACATAAGTGACACTCGAAATGAGCAATGTCACAGTGGTTACATTGGCAAAGTTGAATGCAATTACGTATGAAACAGCGTTGACAAAAAGCATGCTTACATCTCTTGAAGATGCGCTTTTCATTTCCATCCTTTCGCTTACATACATCGCAACACATAGTTTCACCGTTACTGATGTCTATAGCAAGTCTTTTTGAAGATATGAATTTGCTAGCCTTTTCTAAATAATAGACCATGTACAGAAGGAATATACTTCGAGAGTGAGCAGACATAGCTCGAAAACCAGTTGTGCTACAATCAAGTACCACTGCATTTTCAATTTTTCTTTATGGAAAGTTGAATGTGAATATCTGAAATCGCTTCAATCACTAGACTGCTACCATGATGGTTAAATGCGTTAAGACGTTCAGCAATTTTTATCATATGTCTTTTAAAAAATTCTTGGGGGTGATCTACCACTTCCATTGAATAAGAAGCAAAATGGAAAGAGCGACTTTCCACCTCTTCCTTTCCAAAATGACTAAACTTAATTTTCGCAACTAATCGCGCCATGATAATGCTATCAGAGAATGTATTCATTAACTCTAGAAATAGAGTGCTAGCATCATCGACCACTGCTTCGATGTCGGTCTCATCTTTATGAAATTTTATCACATAATCTTGAACAGCTCCTTTTAAACTTTGCCTATGAAAACGTAATGTTCCGCAGTCGTTTGAGAAAGACATGATCGCCCTTTATCTAACCCATCCATTGCATGAAAACAACAACTCTTCTCATAGTAACATTTATTGAATAATGGTAACAAGCATGCATTACAAATCAATGGTTTGAAAGAGATAAAATAGATACAGCTGGTAACTATCATACAGCGAGCAATGATAACCATACAGGACTTTGGCAGTGTTGAGGTAAGGAGGAAAGAAGCATTGGTTATGAACGTAGCTACTACAACGAACAGACAAAATAGGAACACACAAATCCTTAAAACGTTTTGTGACTTCATGATAATGTTGATTCACTCTACTATCCCAAGGTGGGAGCAAAATATCATCAATGATTAGATTGGGAAATACTTTCCTCTCCTTACCAGGATTATTACAAAAGATGCGTATAACATTGAAAGCAGCTAACCATCGTTTAAAGTCAATAAGAAGAGCACTCTCACAAGAAAAGCCATAGTCTTGCAAATATTTCAGATTAAGTCCATGAATGTGTTTTCTCGCCCATTGATCAACATTGGGATCGCAGTTGGCATGTTGATGATAGACACTAACAATCTGATATGTCCAATTGTTCATAGCAATAGCACTGAGCTCCTGTACAGGTTCACCCTCACAAACCATAAAAATGATGATAGAAGCCTAAAACGGAAATTTACACATCTAAGGAAACGTTCTATAACATATTACAAAATGAAGAATTACATCGATGCTTTTCACGACAAAATACACAAATGATATGATGGCAACGAAGAAGTAAAATGTATCTAATAAGACCACGTCTACGACACTCAAAGCACATAAGCGAATTGTCATAGGGTAGAGTTAGGAAAGGACTAGCAATTCTCCTTCTTTGATTTGCGTTTTGATGTAGCATTCTTCTCCGACTTGCGCTTCGTACCACTGCTGTTAAGGATTTGATCAATTATGTCGTCCACGTTGGGTGGTTTCGGAATATATAGGATGGATTCCATATGCATGGAGAGAGAGGCTATTTTATTATCCTTGTGTCGACATAATATAGCCCATTCACTTTGAAAAGGATATCCCAAGTACCTTCTCCGAGCTCATCACATCTGATGGGTATTGAATGATCTCCCTCCTTCTTATAGTAAGTACACCAATGTGATACCGGTAGGCAAATGTGATTACCATCCCAAATCTTTCTATAGGGAGTATCCTTGTCATCTCTCGCCTTCCACTCTTGAGCAAGAGGAGTAGGAATGTCCATATTTAATGTCACGTACTCCTCAATAATATCAAGTTGGTGGCGAATGTACGGACTCACGGGGATCAGTATGTAGTCCCCATACTGATTGTGCATTATCTTGACATCCGTGGAAGGGAGCATTCCCGTTTGGAGTACTACGCTATGATCATCATAACGCAAGGCTTGTTTAAATTTACGCTGTAGCGGTGTAGGATTATGTACCTTGGATGTTTCTTCCACTGGCCTCAGTTGTAGATGATCTGACCGTAGCGAACCTTGTAACGTTTGACCGCCATTTTGTCCTACTAGTGCAGCAGATGGAGTAGATGCCTGAAAATGAAAAAAGATTGTATTAAGTTTACGTTCAAGGGAGGAGAGGGAGGGAAGTAGCGACTTACCATTTTAGTTGGATAATAGAACAGGGAACTAGAGAGAGAGAAAATGTGCGTCCGTCACTCGTGTGATTCAACGATGGAATGATTCTCACTGTGGAAGGCTCGCTATTTATAAAGAAATGCTTGATTCTCATTGGATGATGATCCTCATTGGACAATAACATCAAGTTGATTCCAAATCTGGCATCCGTTTACAAATCCGATAGTTCGTTTTGAAGCTACAGCCAAAAACGTCCCAAATTCTAACTCTGTCGTTTTTCGCCAATGTCCCAAAATCTTAAATGGCGTCTCACATCTAAACGAAGACAGATATGAACAAGCCGATTCTTTCAGTGAATTTGTCTCACTCTTAGCTTTCAAACGAGCTATCGCACGACAAAATCCG
>CAJQUW010000033.1:0-117536 GCA_907163375.1 Prostheceraeus crozeri
TTGAAACTTTATTTGTAACTTGTTAACGGCTTTGATGATGAGTTTGTTTTGATAGTGAATTTGTTATTTTGTGGTTTTTGGTGAATTGGAATACTTTGTTTTTGTTTTTATGATGTTGTGTGATGGATTGTCCGGGTGTTGATTTTTTGATGATTGGTTTTTTGATGATCTTTTTTGATTTGTGTGTGTTGATTTGATTTTTTTTTCTTTTGTTTGAATTTTTGATTCTTTTTTGTTTTGTTTTTTGATGTTCTTGAATGAAAATTTGATTGTTGTTTTTGATTTTGGACTTTTTTTGATTGTGATGATGTTGTTTTTTTCTTTATGGATGATTTTGATTTGAATATCTTTTGTTTTGTGTCTTTGGTGATTTTGTGTGTGTATTTTGTTTGTTTTTGTTATTGTTGATTGTTGTGGAATTTTGTTTTTTTTTTTGAATTGATGTCGTTGTTGATTCGTGATTGATTTTGTTTTTGTATTGATGTTGTTATTTGTTTGTGTGTTGAATTTTTGTGTTTTTTGTTTTCTTTTGTTACTTTGTTGATTTTTTGGATAATTTTTGAATTGAAATGGTGTGTATTTTTTTAGTTTTGTGATTTTTTTTTTTGTTGAAATTTTTTTGATGTGATTTTTGTTTAGAGTGTGAAATTTGTTGTTTGTTTTTTTATTTGTGTGATTGTTGTGTGATTTGTATTTTGATTGGAGTTCTTTTTTTTTGTTTGTGAATTTGTTGGTTTAGATTTTGTGTTTGGTGATTGTTTGTTTGTGGATTGTTTTAGTTGTTCTGATTTTTTTGATTTTGATTGGAATGATGGCTGATGATGATAGGAATTGATTTGTGATTAGTGATAGTTTGATTTTGTTTTTTGTTGTGTGTGATGTGTTGCTTTGATTATTGTTGTTTGTTTTTTGCTTTTGTAGATTTGTTGTATTTGTTGTTCTTGGTGGTTTGATAGGAGTTTGAAAATTGAGTGATGAAATTTGATTTGGTGATGGTGAAATGTGGAAAATTGATGTTGATGATGATTTTTTGATGATTGATTGTGATGAAACTAGTGTTTTGAGATTGATTTTGATTGATTTTGTTGAATTTTTGTGACTGATTTGGAAATTTTTTTTTGTTGTGATTGAAGTTTTTTGATTTTGTGGTATATTGATGATGAGTATTTGAATGTTTTTTTGGAATGACTTTCGTTGTATGAAACTTTGGTTGTTTTATGTTTTTGTTTGTGACAAATTAGCTTTGTGTGTAGTTTTTGATTTGTTTTGGATTTGTAGATTGACTTTTGTTGATTGTGTGATGTGTTTTTTTTGTTTTTTTTGTGTTGAAATGAGTTTTTGTTTGATGTTTGTGTTGAAATGTGTTTGTTGAAACGGATTTTTTCCTTGGTCTTGGTGAATTAGTATGATTGGCTGAAATTGAGCTGAAATTTTTCTAGTATTGAATGAGTTTGGTGAATGAATTGTGTGTTGTGTTGATAGTTTTGATTTTGTTTAGTTTTGTTGTGATTTGTTTTGTTGAGTTGTTTCAGGTTTTTTGTTTGAATTTTTGGATTTCGTTTGTTTGTGATTGATTGTGATTGTGATGGAAATGATATTTTGATTTGATTGGATGTGTTTGATGTTTTGGTTGATTGATCTTATGTGTTTGTTGAAATTTTGTTTTTTTAATTTTGATGATTTTTTAGATTGTTGATGTGTTGTAGCATTGTTTGGATGAATGAAATTGTTTTTGATTTTTTGTGTTTGTGTGAGGATGATGGAAATTTTGTATTGGTGGGTCTGTTTGATTGTTGTTTAGTTTTGTATTTTGTGATTTGAATGTAAATTGCGGTCCGATTTTTTTTTGTGTTGTGAAATGATGTTTTGATGATTTTTTGTGATTTGTTGGAGTTGGAGGAATGTTGATTGTTTGGATGATTGACTGTTCTTGATTTGTAGTGTTGAATTTTGTTTTGTGGATTTTGTGCTGATTTCTTTGTGTTTATCTGTGGGAAAGAAATTGATTTGAAACTTTTTGGAAATGATTGATGATTAGGAAAAAAAGTTGAATATTTGATGAATGATGGATTGTGATGATTTTTTGTTTTTGATTTGAATAATTTGTTGAAAATTGATTTTGTTGATTGGTTGATAGATTTAACTTGTTAACGGTTGAAACTTTGTTTTATTTCTAACATACAAGCAGATAGAACTTTATTCTTAACTTGTAAACTGGTGAACCTTCATTTTATTTCTAACTTGTAAACTCTTGAAACTTCATTTTGATATACAAACAGCTAAAACTTTATTTCTAACGTATACACCATTAAAAATTAATTTCTAACTTGTAAACTCTTGAAACAGTTATAATTTTATTTTTAACTTGTAGACTGTTGAAACTTTATTTCTAGCTGGTAAACTGTTGAAATGATATCTTTCATTTACAAATAGTAGAACACTTTGTCCAACTTGTAAACTAGTAAATCTTGTTCGCCATCGAATCTAACTATTTAAATCTTCATCATGGAAATCAATGTTCCACAGTCGGAGTAAAAGTTTGAGATGATACACTCCTGGCAAACTAACTCATGAAGTAGCTTTGCTGTAATACATTTCTATCTGTAAACATATGATAATGTTAAAGTGAATCTAAAACTTTTCAGCTTATTAATTGTTCATCGTTGCATCAACGCTTTAACACGTGAACAGTTATAATTTATTTTTAATTTACACTTAGTCTAACTTGTAAACTAGTAAATCTTGCGATCTTATTTTTACAAACAGTTACACCTTTATTTCTAACATATACACTATTGAAACTTTATTTCTAACTTGTAAACTCTTGAAACTTTATTTTGATATACAAACAGCTAAAACTTAATTTCTAACTTGTAAACTCTTGAAACAGTTATAATTTTATTTTTAATTTACACTTAGTCTAACTTGTAAACTAGTAAATCTTGCGATCTTATTTTTACAAACAGTTACACCTTTATTTCTAACGCATACACTATTGAAACTTTATTTCTAACTTGTAAATCTTATGACACTTCATATGGGTGATGATGGTAGATGAAATAGTGTTAAATAAACCTAAGATGGCTTACACTTCTGATACAGGGATAACAATCGACTGCGATCCATGTGTAAAGAGCTTGTTAGACTACGGATGGGCTTAAGTGGATGATTTAACCATGTATACTTCTTCATTTGGAAATAGTAGCACGCTTAGTCTAACTTGTAAATCTTAAAACATTTCATATGGGCGATGATGATAGATGAAATAGTGTCAAATAAAATTAAGATAGCTTACACTTCTGATACAGGGATAGCAATCGACTGCGATCCATGTGTAAAGAGCTTGTTAGACTACGAAAGAGAGAAGTGTGTTATGTTGCGTGTGGCGCGTGAGTGTCCTCCCATTTCATTCCATTCATCAATTCGTCTCATTGATAGAGACAGGTAGAACTCATGGTTCTCATAACGTATGCAATGGAAAGTTTTAGGCAACCTTCGACAGTTGGCTAAATGTCGCCCTGGTGCGAATGCATACTACGTTGAGACAGCGGCAATCACTTGCAAACATGACGCAGAGAGGTTTAACAAGATTGACCATTGCCGAATGTCCCTTGCGGTATACATAGCTACGGGTTTCACCGCCGCCCTTTACAGGAACACCCGTCGAAAGGAAGTATTACACCGAACTTCATTTGCAACGTTCAAGTTGATTGATAACAGATTCAACTTAATGATAGTATTCGCCAGTCTAAAGACTGCCCAGGGCAAACTGCGTGGAGGCTCTATCATGTCTTGCACCATAGTGGACGATTATACGGTAATGTGTTAGTAGATTTCAATCATTGAAAAGGGAAGATGAGAATCATTTCATTTGTCTCATCAACGTTTATCATGGGAGCAATCATTGAAGGGACATCTAATGAATTACATTTCACTCTACTCCATATCATAAAGACTAACCTTTGTCGAATGGCTGAAGTACTCTGACCTGGCGAGAGAAAGCGTCACGTTGAGTATGAAGTCGAACGCCCAACATGAGCAACGGCTCAGAGGTTTCGGTCTAACAAACGACGAACAACCCGTGCAACACAATCCCTCTACGGCAGTACCCGCCGTCCCGAAGGAACGCTCGAGCAAAGGAGGTATTACAGCGATGATGTGCTTTATGAGTAGAAGTGAATCTCTTGATTGCAAGAGACTATTCAACTAGATAGCAAGTCAAAAATAACCTGATAGCAGGACAAATGTATAGTCAGTAATTTACACTTAGTGAGGAATGATAGATTTGAGTGTAGTGAGTGGCACTCGATCCCGTCGACAGCCCGAAGGCCTTGTACTGATCACTAGGGAAGTGAGAGATCTTCCCCGATACCCGCTCTTTACAGCTGAAGACATCATTGTCACTGCCCCGAAGTGGTAACAGCAACGCCGAGTCAAAGGTAGTGAACAGTAGCTGGGATCTAACCCCTCAAAGCTGCCTTAGTCTTAGTTGAATTTGAAATCTGATAGCAGATTTGAACTCAGCATACTTGAAAACCTTGAGGAAACATCCCAAGTTATTGCTTTGATCTGCTTGATAGCAAGCCGTAGAGAGCTTGATTCACCAGCGTTTTGCAATGGAGATGTTTAGAGGCCACCCATGACAAGATAGCTAAGACTCAACCGATTGGCGTTCAAAGTGCTACGTTGAGAGCTGTGTCAAATGCCCAACATGAGACATGAGTTGTCCCAGCGGTTACGGTCTTAAATATGACACATTCCCTTGCCACACTTATCACTACGGCATCGTCCGCCGTCCCGAAGGAACACCCTGTCAGTGGAATATTACAGCAAAACTCTCCGTGTCTTGCTCGCTTTCAGTGAAAAGCCGCTTATACCATGAGAAGACTGGCTCAGACATCATTAAAAATGCTTTCATTGACTTCAGCAGGGTCGAAAACCCCAGAAAACCTCCAAAACTAGTGAATTTAAATTTTTCAACTTTTTAGCACTACTTATGAAATTTTATAAGTAGTCCATCACTTAGGGCAGGTCAATAGCGACCGAACCTTTTTTGAATCAAGTCAAACGGACTTGTAGAAGCAAAGTTACGAGCCTTTAAAGTTTTGGAGTCTTTTATGGCCTGGAGACGAAGGCCATCTCCTGGCGAACCTCTAAGTCTGACGCCTTAGCTGATATCAGCAATGAAATTTTCTAAGTCGGTTTCTTACAGAAACTTGGAATTTGGAATGTCCGAAGCTATCATCGGAGCTCAGAGAGACGACCTACCTCTGACAATCGTTCTCCTCTAAATGACAAGTCTCCGTCGGTTCCCAGCTTATATAGTGTGTGGCGATCAGCTGATGACGTAATACCCATCATCCAAACACTAATAATCCCGTCTATCTCCGGTTCTAGTGCTCCGATTGAGCTGGAAATACACCATTTCCATGTAGAATTTGACGCTGAATCCGAATCTGACCTCCGTTTTCCCATCCGATGCTTCGTTTTGGCTCTACAGTAGGCAGCCATCGCAAAAATTCTAACTCTGTCGTTTTTCCGAAAAATGTTGAAAATTTTTCTCGCCGATGACTTGAAACTCTCCGATTGACATGAAACTCACCATACAGATAAAGAATCTGACGCTGATTCCAAATCTGAAATCCGTTTTCCAATCCGATGCTTCGTTTTGAAGCTAGAGCCCAAAACGTCCCAAATTCTAACTCTGTCGTTTTTTGCCAATGTCCCAAAATCTTAAATGGCGTCTCACATCTAAACGAAGACAGATAGGAACAAGCCGATTCTTTCACTGAATTTATCTCACTCTTAGCTTTCAAACGAGCTATCGCACGACAAAATCCGTCCACTGGAAGCCAAAATCGAAGCAAGCTGTCCAGAGGGGGGGGGGGACGTCAGTGAAATTTCAAAATTTGATGAAAAATGTTTTGGTGACGGTCCCAGGTCGAAATTCCACACTTTGGAAAATTTTCAAAATTTTACCCATACAAAGTCACTCTGACACTTAGGATTTTTTCAGGTAAGCGAGCTCCGACCTAAAATCTTGTAACCGCTCTAACTTTTGAACGAAGACAGATAGGAACAAGCCGATTCTTTCACTGAATTTGTCTCACTCTTAGCTTTCAAACGAGCTATCGCACGACAAAATCCGTCCACTGGAAGCCAAAATCGAAGCAAGCTGTCCAGAGGGGGGGGGGACGTCAGCGAAAAATTTTTTATCTCCGATTTCGCTGGAAACATCCTTCCTAACCCAAAATTTCACGTAGATTCCGAATCTGGCCTCCGTTTTCTCATCCGATGCTTCGTTTGGGCGCTACACACCAAAACGTCCCAAATTCTAACTCTGTCGTTTTTTCGAAAAATGTTGAAAATTTTTTCTCTCCGATTGACTTGAAACTCACCATACAGATAGAGAATTTCACGCTGATTCCAAATCTGAAATCCGTTTTCTAATCCGATGCTTCGTTTTGAAGCTAGAGCCCAAAACGTCCAAAATTCTAACTCTGTCGTTTTTTGCCAATGTCCCAAAATCTTAAATGGCGTCTCACATCTAAACGAAGACAGATAGGAACAAGCCGATTCTTTCACTGAATTTGTCTCACTCTTAGCTTTCAAACGAGCTATCGCACGACAAAATCCGTCCACTGGAAGCCAAAATCGAAGCAAGCTGTCCAGAGGGGGGGGGACGTCAGCGAAAAATTTTTTATCTCCGATTTCGCTGGAAACATCCTTCCTAACCCAAAATTTCACGTAGATTCCGAATCTGGCCTCCGTTTTCTCATCCGATGCTTCGTTTGGGCGCTACACACCAAAACGTCCCAAATTCTAACTCTGTCGTTTTTTCGAAAAATGTTGAAAATTTTTTCTCTCCGATTGACTTGAAACTCACCATACAGATAGAGAATTTCACGCTGATTCCAAATCTGAAATCCGTTTTCTAATCCGATGCTTCGTTTTGAAGCTAGAGCCCAAAACGTCCCAAATTCTAACTCTGTCGTTTTTTGCCAATGTCCCAAAATCTTAAATGGCGTCTCACATCTAAACGAAGACAGATAGGAACAAGCCGATTCTTTCACTGAATTCGTCTCACTCTTAGCTTTCAAACGAGCTATCGCACGACAAAATCCGTCCACTGGAAGCCAAAATCGAAGCAAGCTGTCCAGAGGGGGGGGGGACGTCAGCGAAAAATTTTTTATCTCCGATTTCGCTGGAAACATCCTTCCTAACCCAAAATTTCACGTAGATTCCGAATCTGGCCTCCGTTTTCTCATCCGATGCTTCGTTTGGGCGCTACACACCAAAACGTCCCAAATTCTAACTCTGTCGTTTTTTGCCAATGTCCCAAAATCTTAAATGGCGTCTCACATCTAAACGAAGACAGATAGGAACAAGCCGATTCTTTCACTGAATTCGTCTCACTCTTAGCTTTCAAACGAGCTATCGCACGACAAAATCCGTCCACTGGAAGCCAAAATCGAAGCAAGCTGTCCAGAGGGGGGGGGACGTCAGCGAAAAATTTTTTATCTCCGATTGCTTTCAAATTCACCATACCGATGCAGAATTTCACGCTGAATCCGAATCTGGCCTCCGTTTTCTCATCCGATGCTTCGTTTGGGCGCTACACACCAAAACGTCCCAAATTTTAACTCTGTTAAAATTTTGAAGAATCACTTTTTCTCGCCGATTGAGCTGGAAATCACACCACAGATGCAGAATTTTACGCTGAATCCGAATCTGGCAGCCATTTCACCATCCACGACAACCTAGACGGTCGCCCACGTCAACGTAGACGGTCGCCCACGTCAACCTGGACGGTCGCCCAAGTCAACCAGGCGGTCGGACCAACTCACTCGAGTCTCACACTCTGTCGTTGCAGAGGGGGGGGGAGTCAGCGAACATGTGAACGTGAACCAACCTGGCCGGCACACCACGACAGACCACAACCTCTGTCGTTCCAGAGGGGGGGGCGCGCTGTGTTTATTCTGGACCTTTTGTTACTACTTATGGAGGTACCAAGTAACTTGGTTTTTTCTTTTTATCAATGGAGTACTTTACAAGTGATGACTGAGCAAGTTAGTTGCCGTCTACTCGGCAACTTAGTCAATTGAGTTGATATGGGACTCTACCTAATATACTTACTCTATGTCACTGATATCGATACTCTTCGTTGGTGAAATGTCTGAAATGTTTTCTTCTAATGAAAAAATGAAAAATGCAAACAAATCTTTGAATAAAACTCTGCATGAGCAATAATGCTGTGATATCGATAAATATTTAGTGGAAGGAGGAGGAACTTTGTGATTGTGACTGAAAAATGTCGATGTCATCGTTATCTATGTTCGTGTTGCTTCAGTGTGATCTATCACAAAGTTGTTGTACAATCATCGTTGACTTTAAAGTGCCTGAATAGAATAACTTGTCAAGGGGAACATGAATTCATTGATGTGAAGTCGAATAACTTTTGTCAATTTCGTCATTATCCTCATAATCTGTGCTGAATACATCGACATTGATGCCTGGAAAGACAATTCAGGAGTCTTGCTTCGAAATCATGTGTACTTTCCTTCTTTGGAGTATGTCAATTTCAAAACTTGCAGCTCTTGATCATACCAGAGAAACCGATATCGATTAGCTGGGTAAATCCATTTTAACTAACAACATATTTCAAAAAACGCATCTTTTGTTGCTTAAATCCTTAGTTCTGAACAGACTTTCATAGTTTCATGTATCTCAATGTAAGTGAAGTAAATTCAATAGTTATATTCTGATTCATTTGATGTATTGGAACATAACTGACATACATAGCTTTGTTTTTTGTTGATCTGCGACATGTTGATGTGAAAAATAAACATTTTGGGTCATTATGTCTTGATTCTTGTTCTTGCAATCATTTGATTGTTTGGTAATATAGAAATATAGAAATCGATGACTCAATTTCTTGTTTTATTTTCAAATGAGATCATGTACTTATTGAATGACTTTGATTTAAATTTATTGATGTTTTGATGGTCTGTTATGGATGTCTTTTTCTCACATACAGGTACCTTGAACAGGTAAAACAGACATTGCGGCCTTGATTTTGAACTAGTCATTAGCTGGGAACTTGGATGAAGGGGAACAGAAGCGAATGGAAAGTAAAGGTTGTGTTTCAGAGGTGTTGGGCCGGCAGCCAGATCGAGTTTCTGTAGGGAACGAGGCCGAAAATGAGACTTTCACAGAATGATGTACACCCTACGCCTACTATGAATTCGCGCGTCTGCCGAGTTCTAGTGAGTTCCTCTTCTTGTCAGACATTTAACTCTTCTGAGCAGACTCGCATCTGTCTCTGATTAAACTCATAGTTATAATTTTTGACATTTAATGTCCTCAAGTCATTTCCTACTATGCAATTATTGTTTCTGATCGGCAATGTGTGTGAGAATGTGGCTGAATGTGGATGAAATTGCTCAAAATGTTTGTGATTGCTGACATTAAGAGGCTCGCCAAATCGAAATGTGTTTAGCTTTAGAGACAGTGGTATAGGAACATGAAATGAAATGATCTGAAGACATTCCATCCCAAAAATTATGACTCTGAGATTAGTACTTTTTGTTTAATCAGAGAAACAAAGAAAATTTCATTTTAACCAAAACTTTCAATCTGCGTCCCATTGGATTTGCATGTGTTTTTCATTTATCCTGTCTCACAAGAAGAACAACTCAATAGAACTCGGCAGACGCGCGAATTCGTAGTAGGTGTACATCACTCTGTGAAAGCCTCACTTTCGGTCTCGTTCCCTACAGAAACTCGATCTGGCTGCCGGACTATGCTGCCAACACAGAATTAGATTGTTTAATCGCATCACTTTGCTAGAAGTGCAAACTGATTCAAACAGATGGCACATGCAGGAACTTAATAAGTGGGCAAAAAGAAATTTTTAATACCTTGCAGAGATAGGAAAAATAGTCGTGCGTCGCTTGCAGATTGCTCTCAATTCCTTCAAAATGCTCCGATCGACACGATTTCTTCAGATTCGAAGAATTCAGATCATTGCGCAAAAGTTTTCTCGATAATGTTGGACCCTCCGATCATTTTTAAAAAAGTTAGCAGGCGCACGAAAAACGTTCACAAACTTTTCTGTAGAACTTGACATCGACTGTGTCTCTTTGCTGTGTGATCCGGTTACTGACAGTCACTGAAACTTTGCACAATTTGGCGTGTTTAATGTTGAACTGGCTGCTCATTGTTCGATTGCTATGGTATTTAGTCAGGAGATTGTGCCATTTCATTAACGTTACATGTTCCAATGTTTCCCTTCTAGTCAAACATAAGAAGAGACGACCGGTCTAATTCTGTGGCTGCCAACCATCAAAGTTAACTACATGTTGACAGATTTATTTGCAAACATGTTTCCGTAGGCAAGCTACCATTATCAGTGACACGACCAATGAAAAATGATCAAATCTAAACAAGATTTGATCACATGAAAAATCAATACAGGAAAAGTGGTTGTGATTGGTTGCGGTTAATCATGAGACAGTGTGAATGATGAAGACTTGATGTACAATGATTCAGCAATTTTTGTGTATGGCGCGCGAATGAGAATTTTGAAATTATCTTTATCTGGGACATGAACATGAGTCGATATTTCAGATAGGGATCTACCTTTCACATGTTCGTTTATCCTAGTAGATGTATGGCTGTGATCGGTTACTTTTTTGGTAACCGGCTAAAATCGGTTCAATAAGGATTCCCGGCAATCATTTAGTTAAGGTTTATCAACAACTACGGAACGTGTCAATTTTGATATCATTGCATGAATGCATTACTTGCCTCACGTTTAGATGATAATTCAATTGATGCTGTTGCGGTTGCTGCCTACGACTATTCAAAGGACTTTGATGTTTTAGTCGATTTCAACTGGTTAAGAGAAAGTGTAACCGGTTAACCGAAAAGCTGAACCCGTTGACTGGTTATCGGTTAACCGATCCCAGCCCTACTAGTAGATGTATGGCGGCGGGTTTGATCGACTTACCATTGGCTTCAATGCTCACAAGGATATTTATACACAACGAAGGATAGCTCACTAAAAGGAATTTTTGCTTTATTGCTTATCTTACTTTGTGTTTTGTAATTGCTCAAGGCAATTCTTAAAATACTGTTTTCTAATGCACTATTTTTGCGGCGAATATTACCTTTTGTTTGAGAATGAAGAGTTGAAGACATAGGGGAGTTTCCAAAATATTTCAGCTTTTTTGCTAGATTGTTTTAGGACGATCCCATCGCTCAAAGACTTTATTTGTTCTATCAGGATGATGTCCTTTTTGGATGGAAATATTCCTAACTTTGTTTTTCTATATAATCCCTGCCGGCATTGCGGCTGCTTAGTTTTTGAGATCTATTGTACAAGGGTTGAATCGCGTTGTTCCTATAAGAATGAGGACTATTGGGGTCGAAATGACTATACAATATAGTATCAGCTTCTTTTATTATCCAGTTGGTTTCAAATTTGACATTTTTTATGAAAATATTTATATCTAGAAATCAATTGAGTTGTTTATGGTTTCTTCTGTATTAAATTAAATTGAAGTGATGAATTAACAGCATTAAGCGGGTTTTAAAAAGTGAGGTTTTCGGCTCGAGACCGAAAGGCGGCTAAGATATCATCAACGCATCTAATGTAAAATGCCGGCATTTGCATTTACTTTCTATAATATCTAGCGAGAATTCAGCCATAAGAGATGAAAGGGAGGATTCCATACTCATTCCTTCTTATTGAAGGTATTTTCAGGAACGAAAAATTAGTGCAAGCGAGCTGCAAAACAGTACGTAAAGTATTATCATTAATAGGAAATCTATCAAAATCTATTAAGTTAAGTATATGGTCAATAGTGTCATTGACTGGAATATTTGTGAAAAGTTGAGCAGCATCGAACCTGACTAAGTAAGGGTTTTCATGCGGAAAATCTTTTCATGAGCTTCAAAGCTATCCTTAGTTGAAAAAGACTTTGGCAAGAAATGGTTTTAGGTGAACAAGAAGCCAGTCGCAAATGTTTTTGCAGAAACAGTCAGTCATTGACAAGATTAATAAAGAAAATGATACTTCATTGTATACTCATAGCGACTCCTACATACTCCTACAAAAATAGTGCATTAGAAAATAGTATTTTAAGAATTGCCGTGAGCAATTACAAAACACAAAGTCAGACAAGCAATAAAGCTATGATTCCTTCTATTGAGTAATCCTCCGTAGTGTATATACTTGTGAGCATTGCAGTCAATGCTACGTCGGTGAAACCCGTCGACATATCTCTACTGTGATAGACGAGCATGTGAAAGGTCAACCCCCATCTCATCCTCGAATGCAATCATCGCAATCTTGATTGTGGTAATAAAAATGTGCATCGGCTTCAAAATGAGACCTTATTTGTCAATTTCTGTTGGATAATTGGAACGTAATGCTACTTTCATTATCATTATGCTGATTTCAGTGAATCAGATTTTTAGTCAGATTTTCATGGAGATCTTCCAAATTTTGGTATCTTTGTCTTGCGGAAAGTGGTCAAACGGGACAGAGGTTCATTGTCATATGGAGTTCAGGAGTCATTGAAAACATTAGCACGTGTTCCACCAAACAAAATTCGTGTTTGGGTGCAAAGCTTGGTCAAACATTTTATGCAATTTCTAAAATGACCGTCTGTAATGCCTCGTTGCACGCACGTTGACATATCTATGATAATCAGCGATAATCACGTGACATGTCAATCAGAGAGACTCAAATCTTTGTCAGATAATTGCTAGGACTCTACTTTCCTACGACACATCGAATTTTATACCATAGATAAGTTATTTCATCGTCTCTCATGAAAGTCTCAATAATTTTTAGTCACACCTCGTAGAATCTTCGAAGTTCTGCCCTGAGAAGTGAGTCTATACAAAATTGAATTCATGCATAGCGTAGTTAGTTCAATCAAACAATCATATTGGTGAAAACAGTGCTGGATGTTGCCTCAATCATCGATTGTTTCATTGGCGTGTAGTTAAGGTGTTTACTGCATCAGTTTACCTATTTGCATTTGAACATTAGGTGGCGGTTGGCGTTGAGCAACACACAATGATTGACACACTCTGAATTAAGCATTGTCTGTTAATTCAAAAGGAAATAAAAGTAGAATGAGTGACTAATGATATTTTGATCTTTGTCGTTCCATTCATAATTGCTCTTCAATTGAAGGCATTGTCTTTTCTTCTCACTAGGAAGTGAGATCAAAGTTTAAACCATAATTTGTGACTCAATTAAATTTAGAGAAGGCAGTAGGTCTACTCTCCAAAGTCTTAGCAAGTAGTGCGTTTTAATTACTATCATGATTGGAAGATACGGTAATCATTTAATGTCGGGAACATATTACTCATGTCTCAATGTGACTAATTCGGTCAGATATTGGACACACTTTGGTTTACAGTGTTTAAATCACAGTGTGACGAATTTGTAACGGAATATGTGACAGATTACCTGAAGCGATGTGACAAGTCCGTCACAGATGTATGACACGCAACTGACTTACATGTGACAATACCTGACGCGATCTGACAAATCTTCCACATCTACATGTGCGTAATCGTTGCATGAAGAATCATTGAGTTTACTCTTTCCAATAATATCTTGGCAGTGCCTATAAATGGTATTTATCTCCTTCACCATTGACTTGGCCATCAGTTGCTGGATAAATGTTGAGACTGAATGAGCAGCACCACTACACTATAAACCAAACTGTGCCCAATATGTGACCGATTATGTGCCCGACGTATTTTCGTCCCATCGGTCACATTTGGTCACATATGTGCCTTCCATGTGACCGACGATGAATCATCATAAATCATGCACATACGGCGAGTAGTTGATGAGAGTAATTAAAATTGATGTTACGAATACTTTTCTGTATTTTTTGTTCAAGAATATCATTGTTAAGAACGTAATATCATATTGAACTTGGTTTTATTAAAAAATGTTTTAATGAGGATAATGATTGTGTAGTATAAAAATGTGACACATTCTTCGTCACATATCGGTCACATTTGGTCGCATATGTGACCGATGATGAATCACCATAGATCATGTACAGGGTGAGTCAAAAAAAACGTTATTTACCTTTTGTGGGATATCTATAATAAGTTACAATAAAATGCAACAACAGGCGGTTATGAACATTGAAAAAGCTGCTCCTCACAAGCTGTGGTTACAACAGCGACTCAAACTGAGCACCTTCCTGCTGAATGCAAAGAGAGCATCGTCAAACAAATGAGTCATAGGCCTTCATGCAGGCGTTAGATGTGAAAGAAGTAATTTCCTCTCGAATGCAGGCTGTCAGTTCTCTCGTATTTCTTGGCAGTCGCGCATACACTCGGTCTCTTAACGCTCCCCACAGGAAGAAGTCGCAAACAGTAAGGTCTGGAGAACGGGGTGGCTACTCAACTGGTCCTCTTCGACCAATCCACCGACCCGTCAGATTTTCGTCGAGGATTCTTCGACTTGCGTTGCTGTAGTGGGGAGGGGCTCCATCCTGTTGATAGAATCTGCTCTGGTTTTCGTTTCGTCGCAAGAAGGGAATAACATGCTGTTTCAGAACATTGCAGTACCGATCGCTGTTCATCGTTAGTTCACTGATGTCGTAACTCAGCACTCCAGTATGGTCTATCATGGCCCATTCAGTGACAGATCTCCGGTCATGAAGCTTTTCGACGAAAGCTTTAGGGTTCTCAGTGCTCCAGTAGTGCAGATTGTGCTTATTTACAGTTCCATTCACATGAAAGACAGCTTCGTCGGAAAAAACTATTCGGAGATGGAATTGAGGATGCTGAAGTGAGGAATTGAGGATCCATTGCCAGAATTCGAGACGTCGGTCGTGATCGTCATCTGAGAGTTCCTGGACGAAGGTTGGCTTATAGGGATGATACTTTTTCTTATGAAGACAGCGAACGACGCTACTTTGCGAGACTCCAAGCGTGTTGCTTATGCGACGCGTAGAAACGTTCGGGTCATCTTCAATTATCGGCTTGATGGAGGTAAAGATATCGTCACCTGTAGCCGTCACTGGACGACCACTTCCATTTTCACGCTTATTCATATCCCCATACGTAAGGAATTTTTTCATCCAACGATGGACTGTCGGTGGAGGTGGGGCTTCCTCATGAAATTCATCCATGTATTTTCTCCTTGCTTCGGACACATTGTTGAATGTAACCGCCCATGCAACAAGCCTTGCCTTCCTTTCCATCATAGTTTGGCATGAATGAAGCACTAAATGAATACTTGTACATACACTTGTATAAACTATGTACAGAAGCCATTCGTTCGATGATATGAATTCGAATTTTTTGAACTTAGAGCATTGATTTGGTGCTTGGATATGGAAAATAAAACCATAGAAATTCAATCAGTCAACTTGAGAAAGAAATCAGAATGACAATTCAGATAGATTTTTCACAAACTTCAAATAACGTTTTTTTTTACTCACCCTGTATATATGCGGCGGGTGCTGGATGATAATAATTCAAATTGATTTTCCAAATACTTTGCAGTGTGTTTTGTTCAAGGACATCACTGGCAAGAAGATGTTATCATGTTGAAAACTGCTTTAATCAGGAAAATGATTGTGTGATTGAAAAATGTGACACATGTCGTCGTTTAATCTGCTTGATCTCGCCGGTGAGTTGTTTCATCGTGTTGTGAGTGAAGTTGTATTATCTTGCCTAGACAGCGTGAAAAAAATGAGCTACATGTCAATGGTTTGCTTGTTTATTACATTGAGAATGACAAACTGGGATAAATTGCATAATGACTTCCTATTCCCAAATAGAATCTTGAATTGCAATGTCCCGAGAAGTAAGTCTATGCAAAATTGAATTAATGTATAGATGGTTCAATCAAACAATTTTATCGGTAAAAACAGCAATGGATGCTGCCACAGCCATCGATTGTTTCATTAGCGCATAGATAAGGTGTTTATTACATCATCTAATCTATTTGTTTTTGAACATCAGGTGGCGGTTGGCGCTGAGGAACACACACTGATTAAGACATTCTGAATTGAGCATTGCTGGTCAATTTAAAAGTAATTGGAAAGTAGAATATGTATCTAATGATTTGCAAATATTTGTTGTTCTTTCCATAAGTTCCTCAATTGAAAGTATGGTCTTTTCTTCCCACCAGGAAGTGGAATCATTTAAACCATAATTTATAGCTCAATTTAATCTAGAGGCAGAACTTCTACTCTCCAAAACCTAAACAAGTAGTGGGTTTTAATTATCACAATAATTGGAAGAAGCGATAATCATGATCGGTCGGACACATATTAGTCACATTAAGTCACGTATCAGCCGTGTTGAATGTGACCGATTTGGGCACACTTGGTCACATAAAGACAGTGGCAAACGTCACATGTGTTGGGCACATAATCGGTCACATATTGGGCACGGTTTGGTTTACAGTGTATGAGAACATCAGTAAAATGTTGAGATAAGTTGCAGAGGACGCGAGATCATTGACGTCTTTATTCTTGAAGAGGCAACGAACATAACAGTAATTTGATAGATTTTGAAACATCGTCAGTATTGAATCAAACTTTGACGTTTTGGTCTTTGATCCATTCAAGATCCGTTCTATTCACACACAATTGGTAGGTAAACTTGAATAGAACCAATCAGGGATTACTAAGATATCTATATAGCTACCTAGATACAGCTATATAGATATCTTAGTAGTCCCTGAACGAATCTATGATGTACATAACGCGATTGTATGATTCTTCCGAATCAATGGCTCAAACACATCTGATATCACTAGTCTGTATAATTTCTACGCAGTCTTAATGCTCACACGGTTTTTATTGCTTTCATGAATGAGAAATTTGTGCTACCTAACTTTAGAATCATGATGGCTTTTGACAGATTGATTATCATATTCTGATCTTTCACATGTTCGAAGATTTCGTCATTCTACTGATATTTCCCGACCAATCCGTTTTTTGCCAAAAGTATGGATGAATGAATAAAACCTTTTTTGTAGCCATCATATCAGAGTGTCATTTTTGCGGCAGTCACGGTAAATAACGTGTTTACTTTTCTTAGAGAAAGGTATTTTGTAACGCTATTGCAGCCGGATTTCAGAACTGCATTCTCACTTTTGTGAACACATTTGCGACAATTGATTGAAATGATTTATTATTGAAGAATAAGAGGAGGGTTTATTAGAGATTGAGCTTCTATGAAAATTTTGGCATTGTTGGAGCAGGTCCCTCAGAGACCTGCAGGGAGTCCAGTGGACCACAGAGGCACATTTTTCTGTTTCATTTTTTGCGCTGAGGATTTATCAACCGCTGATGCCCATGTAAATTCATCACTTTGACAGTGAATCTGCATGTGTTATTTCATTTCAATTGAATCAGAAGAAGTGTGAGTAGAAGTATGGTAGATAGGACAAGGAGTCCACTGGACCCCTCTCGGATCTCAGAGAGTGTAGAAATTCCCATCACGATGTTCTTTTCTGTCAGATGAAAAATGATTTTGGACATGTCCACGATAGTGCATAAAGAGTGAAATTCATTTATTCATTGTTTACATCATGCTCGTGGATGTGCGTTGTGTTGGAAGATCGTAAAATGTGAATAATTTGCTTTCGCACATGATCTCACGTGACTGGTGGACCTATATGAACAACTGGACATAAATCAGTGTGCGAAATGAAAGCTATGATTATATTCGTAGTTCAACACTAGAAACATACTGTTGACAAAGTTTTCACAACATTAATTGATGAGTTTGAGATCTCCACAGCTGCTTCATGGGTATAAAAGTACAGAAATTATGACTCCTTTTACGCCTATTTTTGATAGACATGCATAAATTTGAAAAAATGGACAATTGTGAGGGTTTTGTTGCATGGATTAGATCAATATCACTAAAATCAACTATCTGAGGCTCTATGGTGACAGCAAACATCGCGAAGGCGCCTCCTAGTACAACTGATAGTGTACTAGATGTCGTTGACTTTTAAAAACACTATATTTTCGCATGTGTTTGCTGAGAGGACTGGAAGACACTCAAACGATTAATAATATCGTCCATCATTGTTTTACTTAAAATCAATTTCTCTGATGTTTTGATATCGATTTAAGCAGGGAAACTAAGAATTTGTAAATGGTGTCCACTGGACCTCCCCTCCGGTCTCAGAGGGTGTGACTCAGGTCTCTGTGTGTTTATGGAGGATATAATTGAACAGAGGTCTTCATTAGAAATTGGGAGTATTTTAGAGAGAATGCGGCACACAGTTGTGCATTTAGGAGGCAAGTCTACATGTTAAAAAGATGAGTCGCTGCGTTGAAAACCCATTTGCAAGTGAAAACTCGAAGTTTTGAAGCAATTCTGTAGAATTCTGTTTGAAATGAAGAAATATCTCTAAAATTGATTTTAGAATTTCTAATCATCGGTTTGCAGGTATCACATGCACAGAAATCTGTGTATACCGATGACTGGTGAGTATGTGCATTAGCTCAATATTTCAATACAACATTATTGAGTAGTCACTTTATGAAGGTGTCAAAAATTCCCAGTCAGTGTAAACAACGTCCGTAAAATATCATGATAGCACAAGTGGTGCCGTGGACACAATCTTCATTTTAGGACTTAGCCAGTAACGTGCTACTTCTGAAATCAATAAGTTTGGATTAATCAGGACTCTTTGGATCATGACTCCTTCACTTGAATAGGACGTTATGATTTACAGTGCAATTTCAAATGTGAATCGAGTCATCTGAAGTAGAATCATTGCCCAACCAAATGAAGTCAGGAGATACTTGTGACATATAAACATGAACTTCATCAAACATGTTGTTGATATAACGATTACAAATCGATGACAGGATGCTCAAGTCTTTTTGTGACCGGTTGCCATGATCCTGTGAATCGTGATTGCTAGCTTGGACATGATCATAGAAATTCTGAGAAAGACATTTTCGTCAGAATTCATTTAAAAACTTTTATCAGCAGTCACGTGCGCAGGTGTTATATCAGAAAGCTGTGAGCGAAAAACAGTGGAACAATAATAATAATAAAGCGTTTTCTGAATTAATGCCCCAATATTGAAAATCGTAAGACTTGTTGCATAATAACATAAACATAAAAGTTGTACAAGTAGTAACAGAATGCGCTGTTATAGAACTAGAAGGGGGCCACTGCGAAATTTGCCTATGTTGAAGTGGACACTCTTGGTTCGGAACGGCTGGTTTTGCTTCGCCTGTTCTGAAATCGCACATGATGTTCATTGAGCGACACAGAACGGACTGATTTGGCTTGGAAAATAACTCCGAGAAGAGGGAGAGGGTATCATTTCTTCTGGGAAATGGTTTTGTAATGTTTGCCAAAGATTTCAAAATTTTTCACTTTGAGTGATAAAATAACGTAGAATTATTTCGCTTGTCCGTAAACCGCGCACGATGCTCATTGGACGATACAGGCGCTGTATATAGTGAGAATTTGCTGCTTGTAAAAAATGGTTTCAGTTGTCTCAGAATGTAGAGTCGTGAAGCGGTAATGATGTCAACATGATGTTTTCAATTGAAGGTTTGGTCGAACATCAATCCCAACAACTTCAACTGAGTAACTGATGGAAGATGTCTCAACGAAAGATTAGTGAAAAATCTTGCTCGCAAGGTGACCATCATCTGTTTGTACTTCTGAGCATTGAAGTTTATCCTATTCACACTCTTCCAGTCAATAATTGATCATACAACGCTTACAGTGGCATTGTCCATGCCTTGCTGATCAACTGCACAGCGATGATATAATGTCTGTCGTGTACACACACTGAATGATATGCTGCTGCGAAGGCCTCACGCGATTCCACGATATATTTTGCCTTCATTGCAAGATCGCGAAACAAAAATTAGAATGCAATCGCATTTTTATTCTCTCATCGTTTATAAATATGCATATCTTCGTGTCTTCAATTTCTTTTATTGGATAAAGATCGTTCCAAGTTTCCATGAAAATGATGGATCGCCTTAGAGCAACTAGTACATTGTGTGGCTATATTTTAATTTACATTCAGAGATCCTGTGAATACGTCAAAATATTTTGTGGAATCATTCAAGTATAGGAAAGGACTCAAAAAAATCTGATCTTCAAGCGATTACAGCTCAGAAATAAACTGCTTAAGTTGCACGCCGAAGCTTAGTAAGTGGGCGAAAAGGATTTCCTAGTAATAAATTACAGGGACAAGAAAAACGTGTGCGTCGCTTGCAGATTGCTGCATATTCTATCAAAGCGCTTCGATTGCCACCATTTGTTCAGATTCAAAGAATTCGGATCATGGCGCACATGCATTCTTGTTAATGTTGATCCTTCCAATCATTATGAAAGAGGATTGGAGACATGCGAAAATTGGTTCATTTGTTGATTTCATCACCCTCTTCTCAGGATTGGAGCATTTCTCATTGAATGTACGTAGACAGTGATTTGTGCCAGAGTGTAACTGAAATAGTATTATAGTATCGACTCATCCCTTCCGGGATCGAACTGAACGAGCACGTATTCTAATTAAGTGCATCACACGATATAGAAGTCCTCATTGAGCCAACAGAGGTAACCAGTTTTTCGAAAATTTCATTAATAGTGTATATTGTTAGTTTTACTTTGCTTCGGCAATTGCTTGTTGAATGTGCCAATTTGAACCAGGGATGCGGAGTCGGAGTCCCGGAGTCTTGTCATTTTTGTCGGAGTCCGGCCAGTAACCAAACCCGAAATATAATACAAAGAGATAATTTATCGTCGGGGATTGCTGTCACTGTCTTGATGTCAATTTTCCCTGCCAAACAAAAGTGGAGAGACAACAGTGCATGCAAAGTTTGTAATAGTTGAGGGAATGAACCGTGATAGTGAAAAAAAGGACTGCCTTTTCACCCAGTGATTTAGTAGAGAAGACAAGCCTTCTGGCCTCGATCACATCTACGTACCAAAAGTCACATCAGAGACAAAAATGAAATAATAGTCTGTTTGAGACCATTACCTCTTACCTTCACGTTAATCGTGTGTGATGGTTCTTCTAAAGCGAATATTAAAATCGAAGTTGACTAATATTTTTTGAATAAGCATGGTTGATTTTCCTGTCCGGTAGAGATTGGAGAAAAACCGTGTAAAGCACATATCAAGAAGATGAAAGGAGCCGAGTCGTATGCATCCAACTGAAAACGACATCTGATAAACTTTCATCGCAAACGATTGATAAGCAATTGATGCAGCATTGATCACTGGACATCCGCTGGACAGTTCATCATCCTTTTGTGTCACATTATCACTTGAGGACAATTTTTGACAATCAACAATATACGAGTCAACAACACCGCGGTCCTTTCCCACATTTCAATAGAGAAAGACGACCGTAACCTTTTGCACGCCATGTCACCTACTGATGTCACAACGGAAAGAGATAGAGGAATAATACCCAACAGTTAAGATTGATCTTAAGAGAAATGGTGTCTCCTATGACACAGTGGGATGTCGAGTAGATATAAGAGACTGTCGAGTGAACCAATTTTCGTACGCCTGTTATATTCTGAACTCTAAGAATCTGACGGACCAACACTGACGAGACAGCTTGTGCGCAATGATTTGAATTGTTCGAGTCTGGAGGAATCGCGGAAATCGGAGCATTCTAAAGGAATTCTCAGCAATCCGAAATCGACGCACGACATTTCTTCTATCTCTATAAGGTATTAGAAACTCCTTTTTGCCCGCTTGTTGAGTTCCTGCATGTGCCATCGTTTTGAATTTGTTTCTACTCCCAGTAAAGTGAAAGATTTGAACAATATATTTCTGGGAATCTATCATATTTCAATTGTTGTTTGAAGTATGAGTTGAGCATCACCATCAAAATATTCACATACCAAATATTTCATCCAATTCTGCTGCATTTCATTTCAGATATATTTCCTAATCTTCGTTCTCCTTGGAATCCGCGGCGCTCAATCCGATGTTGTTTCACACAAATTCAAAGCTGAGCAGACAGATGATTGCTTGGAAGTTGGAACCAATGCCTCTTCTTCTTCTGTTGCCTCAGAAATTGATTGCGCTCGACATTGCCTCTCAGCGCCTTCTTGCTGTGCATTCATGCTTCGACAGAGTCCAACTCGCTGTCTGATTCTCCACACGGCTCAATGTGATGAGCAACTGAAATATTTCTCCCCTGGTCGATGCGTTCTCTACCGCCGTATGACCCGCAAAACTAGCAAGTCGGCGTGTCCATCAATCTTCTCCACCACCTTCAAGTCTGCACCACATCGCGTGTTTTATATCTCAGATGAAAGAATGGAACTCAGAGATTCCAGGAAATACTGAACAGACAAAGGCGGACGTGTGATTGAGCAATACCCGGTTGCATTCATGAAAGAGTTTATCAAAATAATGAAATCGGCCTTCCTTCCTGATATGACGTGGAAATTCTGCAGTCGTATTACTAGGGGTGGCGAGGTAATCTGGAGTTGTCCAGTTGTTGTCGGATTAGTTGATCTCGCTAACGGGAGTCAAATCTGGCCAAACCAAAATATCATTTACAATTCTATAAGTTATGAACAGGAATTGGGTAGAGATATAAATTCGTTTAGAAGCAGTGTAGGCACAAATCCGATTGTCTTATTTATTAAATTCAATAATAATGAAAGAGTACCCGACCCAAGACCGCATACTATCCGCGTTAAACCGGCAGCACCTAGTGTCTTGATATCATGTGAATGTTCATTACAAAACTAGCTCCCACTACATTGTAAGTCAAAATTTGCTAATGCTGAAGCACTTTGTTACTAAAACCCTGATTTGACGTCCTTGTGGATCAACCCTCATTGACCTGAGGGGGTCCAGTGGATCCAGAACCAAATTTTCTATGTCACTTCTACACTAGGTAGGTGACATGCCACGCTCAATTACGCATAATTACACATGACCCTAAACATCCGCGGCTACGCGTGACATTTCTGCAACATCTGTCGGCAGTCCTGTTATATAGACTTTGCGTCTCATGTGCGTGTATGTATCAGAGGCTACACAATGTGATAGGTCCTCCATTTTATGTTTAGGAAAGACAGAACATCAACGCGGACAATCGTGGACGACGCATAATCTGTAAACGCTCGCCCGCACGCATTCATAAACATTCTACATGTTTTGACAGCATCAGATCACGTGATTGCTGACTGATGGCGCAGTGTTTATGTACACGCGTAGAGGTATAAACTGCCCTTAACCACGGATGTTTGGGGTGCTCCGTAATTACGCGTGGCAATTATTAACCTCTCACGTCCATGCAATATCATCATTTCTGACAATGATTTTGCATGTGAGATTTCATTTCAATTGAATAATTGCGACAATGGGAGACGTATTTACTGGCTCAGTAGACCCTCCCGCGGGCATCATAGGGTGCGGAAATTCCAGGCTTGCGCGGGACGAGATTTCTGTGTTCCATTCCCACCCATTCGTGCAGGATTCCAATGGGAACTCCCACAGGAATTTCAACTTCAAAAGCGATATTTAAAATTTACGATTATTTCCCATAATGGTTCCCATATTCCAAGCTGGTGTTTGATCAGCTTTGCCGACAGAAGCCCCTAGCAGCTACGTTAGGGGATAGCCGATACCACATTAAGTCTATAGGTACCGAAACAAGTTTAGGCCGACCTGAGTAAAAAAGATTATCCACTTTTTTCGGATTTATTATCAAATTTTCACTCGATTTCTGTAGTAATAGCTACATAAACCACAAAGTAAGTATGTAGTATATAGAGCATTGGATGACGAGACTTGACGTTAGGGTATTGGTTGAGATTGTTCATAACCACAGAATCTAGCGCAGAGGCGAGTATCTCGACTGGTAAATAAGTGTTCGTTCGGAGACGTTCTTCTGCATATTCTCAACAGAGTGGAAAAGACAGCCTGTGTAGAAATGACTTTCTGTCCAATTTGTAATCGTTCTTCGTTGAAATGAAGAACGCATTGAATTCTAAAATATCTATACAGTTGTAGAATATCAACATTGGCCATCTAACAGATTTTCTTCGACAAGAAAAAAGTTCACCAGCTTCATCCATTCGATTCTCTCCTCCTTTGCCTCCCTCATTATAATCCATTATCATGTATGGCTTCTGTTTTGCATCGTTATTTACGTCTGTATTTGTATGAGATGAGCTCAGAAGGATAACGTTCTTGTTATGTTTGGGGCAGTATGAGGCATAGAGTAAGTATATGTAGGTAGAGTGTCGACTCAAAAAAGCGTCTGCATATAGTGAAATGTTTTCTATCAGAATATTCAGCTTTTTGCGGAGACTACGTTCCTGCGGTTCAAAAAATTATTTAAAAAGTTTTGAAAAAGCTAAAATTTTGCACATTTATATACTATCGACTCGAAGCCACTTTATAAGTAGTATGAAGCAAGTTGGATATGAGAAGAAATGAGTATTTGCTAACAAGCATTAGAACTAGGCGGAAATTATGCTGATGATCAAGGAAATTTCATGAACTGCAATATAATGGAAGTGTTGAAGGAAAAGTCGAGATCTTATTTTGCTTTCTTGTCTGAAATGTGATGCTCTCAATTCAATTTTCATCGAATGATTTTGTGATCACTAAATGCATGTTTCATTTCTTGAATTTGAATAGTGATGTGGACACATTTACATCTTTTTCAGTAAATTGAAATCATTGTCTTTGATTGCGTTCTTTTGCTCTACCAGTGGCATTTTGCTTGTGATATGATCACGCTTAAGAAAATTCTCGAGGTTGAGCAATAGGGATCCTATCGAGTTGCGAATTGAACATACATTTCCTCTCCAAGGCTGTCATGGCACGGAGGATCTGCAAAATACGATCATTCTTTCTGCATTACTATCATGATCAGTCAATTCCGTAGTACTTTCTTCAAAACTGCAAAAATGCTCATATCGCACATTTGGAAACAATTCCGAATGTGCTCACCTCGAATTCATTTAATAAAATCGAAACTGTATACACATTGTGGATTTGATGAATGCTGAGTTGCTGCCTACTGTGTGACACTAACTATGCAAAACAGATTACTTATGTCAAAATATATTGATTATCTTCTTGAAATATATAAGAAATAGTATGTTGATCTTATAGAGGACCTTTCTGAGACATAGGCATATTGTAAACCAAGGATGATGATCCAATCTCATGATTCCGAACATGTTTAGATTTTTCTTTCAGCATAGAAATCGAAATACATTTCGCTTTGTCAATGCTCTAGCTTCAGTGTTTGCCATAAATGTTGTGATAATTCTTATACGATGATGAAAGTCATCCCAGTATCCATTTATAGTAGAATACGATGCTTACTAATTTATATTATTAGTTAAAGTAGTCCTAATGAGGACTGATGGCGTTCTCCGATCCGCAAGTGTAGAAAGGCAATGCTACTGTAACCATTGGTTTAGTCAGTTCTTAAAAGAACTCATTGTAGCTTTCTCATGGCAACGAATTAATATTGATTAGCTTTGGCCCAATATCTAGTAAAAATAGAAATCTTAAGACTTGTAATGCTACTCATTCTTGCTGTTAATATGCTAATACCATAGATTCCAAAAACTGCCGTATACACGTTCAAAACAGACGTCTAATATACTGTACCGACTACAGATGCTGATTGTGGAAATAGAATAGGACAAGGAAATTAAAAATGTATATTATAAAACCGATTATTATAACCGATGAATAAAAATTGGAAAAGTGGAGGTAAAATATTTAAATACAACGATGCTACTACACCGATTACAAGTGAACTATATCTGACACTACGCAAAGTGGATAATGGTAAGAGTGGATAAGTTGAAAGTGGATAATGGAGGTAAACAATAGAACTACAATGACATTCTACTACACCGAAAGCAATGAAACTATACACACTATACCTAAGACTACACATGGAAAATACTATTTCTTCACTTGAATTTGTTATCGCTAGTTTCTTCATCCGTCTATAATACTTCATGTAATTCCACATTTCTTCATTTGAATTACAATACATCGACCACTACTTTAGCTGCCGATTAAGGGATATAAAACATAATACTGCAGTCCGTCAGTCATCAGCAGGTACTCGTCTAGTTGTGTTTCGACCCCTAACCTGAACACTCAAACCCAGACGAGCGGGGTCCCACATATAGTGGCTGACAAAATATTGAATAGGTAATGATATGTCGTGAAAGATATGTCACAAAGATAAATCAGACATCATTCAATTGTTGCGTTTCCCACATGTAAACTGATCCTGTCATAAAATTCATCCCATCAATGTATACAGTATGCTTTTTGCGATCAGCACATGTAAACAAATCCTGTATATCAATCTCTGCCTTTTCGATTCCCACAAGTAAACAGATCCTGTTCATCCTCGAATCCCATAAAGATGTAATCGCTGTGTGATTAATATGTAATCCGCCTTTACACAAACTTCGCCTCATACATCAAGACTTAACAATGGGAGCTCTCTCATCTCCCGTAAGCCACGCTATGCGCTCTGTATTCACTCTTCACCGCCCCTCCATAACAGAGAGTTGGGCCACCATTGAACCTCTTGAATACCGAAAGCATCAGAATTTCACAATTCAATCTCTCCATACCAAAGTGTTTAAATATATCAAGTGTGGAAACTCCCCATTACTCTAATGTATTTTTAGTGGCGACAAATCCGCCATCTTTTTTCGCCAAGATAATTTTCAGATATTTATATTCATCAATTTCAAGAAGTCGCTGTGGCTAAAATATTTGGTGACAACTTCACTTTTCTAGTGATTCCTACATAAAATTTACTGCTTTATTCATTTTTCACATCAGTTTTGATGTTGAACGTGTCATTTCTGAATAATATGGCTTTATAGATGAAACAGTGGAGAAATTGTGTCATTTGGCTCTCAGATATTGTTTATCTACATATTGAAGATGCATCTAATACAAATATTTCCTGGAATGAGAAGAAAGGAATATTTGCTCGCTATTTTAGCAATATTTTTGTGCTTTAGATGGTTCTTTAACGTTTCATCTGCCAGTGAAGATTAACTCCGCGTGGTTGACGCACGTGACTCTTGCGCTTGTCCTAAAACAGCCCGTCATGCTCTTATTCTACTGATATCTGTGTTCATACATTGAGTGCACCAGTTGCCGGAAATTCCACCATCTTCATGATAATTGAGCGAGATGTTCCCACACAAATCACTTTACGTTTTCACTGTTGTGACGTCATGCCTATTCGCTGTCTGATTGCTTTATTAACTAAGGAAGCAGACAGACAGTCGCTACTGTGACTGTTCACAAGGCGCACGATGTTCTAAATTTTGCTGCTCAGGGAATCATTATGATCTGTGCGTGAAATGGCGTCTGGTAAGTTGATGTTAATGATAGTTAATGGAATCAACTAAAAGTTTTGCAACACGAGTATAGTCATTACATCTGATGCAGTTGATATCACCCATCCACGGTTATACATTTCATTTAGTAAAAGCAAATATAATTCTTAAGTGGCAACTCAGTGATGGTTAACTACATAGTCCACACAACCTCGTTCATGATGATGTTCAAGGTTGAAAAACACTCTGTCTAGTGGTCGATCTTTAAAAAAAAGTTTGACGCAATCAACTGGATCAGTAAGTCGGTCAAATTTTTTGGCATATAATGAAACTATGTGTAAAGTGTATATATAAGGTGCAATAATTTCCTCCGTGACCATTTTGACTGGACAACAAGGTCAATTTCGCACTGCTGAACCGATTCAATCCAGTTTACCGCATCATGAATGTTATACGAAAAGCTTCTTCCAAGTTACTATGTTTAATAATGAACACCGTTAAATAACAATTTTAGTAGTTTAACAATGTCTATTACTTTCTGAGTATTGAAATATAATTGAAATGTTGCATTATGAAGTTACTTTTGATTAGCCCTATATATGTGCATTTTTGTCAACATCGTGAAGCAGTATGAGGCAATCAGTATTCCGTAGTCTATGCTGCACTTTGAAATGCTTAATACCGATGTCAGATGAACATGTACGGTGTAATTAATTGATAAAATTATTCGCAACGTCTAGACATAAACTTGAATGAGCAGCACTCGAAATTTAATTGGTACAAGTGATCAAATCAAAAGTGAAACGTTTTGTGGTTTATTCTATATAGCTTTATAATACAAATTTCGGTTGAAGGCCTTCTGTGAATTGATGCATCCTATGATGTTCCAACCGATGAAATCAAAGCTGCGTCCCAAATGCTTTCATCTGCATCTGAATGTTTCGTGTTGCTTTCCTTTTTCTGTTGTGAATATGATTTTACTTTTCAGTGATTTGCCGGAAGCCGAGGAACTATTGTATTAATTGCTCAATGTACTCGAATGCAATTAATACAAAGTATCTGCAGCTTAAGGCTGGAGCGTCATTCATCATTTTTCATTATTTTCATCACTAACAAAAACAGTCATTTACGTGATACATCAATAATTTAGTGACAACATTTCAGAATTTGACTATTTCTTCATAATTTTTTATCTCAGCATGGATAATCAAATACTGCTATTGATCATAGAAGGTAATACAAGGGAATACTCTGATGTAAGAAGAAAATGAGATGTTAGGATGTCAATAAAAAAATATTACATTTCACATAGGATACTTTCATAATCAAAAGAAAAAAATAGGACTAAAATAGTATATAAGGTCCATCATGTTTCCAACATACATTCATGAATGGAAATCTAAAACTGATCAATGAATGTATGTACAGCTGGGTATCAATAAGAAAATGAAGTATTTCTAGATTTGATACAAAGATTTTCAGATGTTCACTGGGCAAAAGTTTGTAAACACGTTCATACACAGTACATGAATGAAAAATCATACACTAATCCCAAAAATGTCTGTCACCTTCTGAATTGCTTTCTAATGTTAATAGGTGATATCGTTATAAAATTGCCAATTTGAATATATCAATGAAAACATTGAATATATGGCATGAAAAAGTTATTCATTGAATTGAAATATATTTCTATGAATGCTATAAGATCCACATGTATCAGAAAGCTTTGATTTTGAAGCCAGTTGTACTCAAGCATGCTTACACGATCAAATAATGAAGACAGTACAAATGAGAAATAAAATTGAAAGAGAAAAATGATGGGAACTAAAGAAAAGATGACTTATAGTAAAGGCTTTTGGCTTTTCAGTAATGAGGATGTCAATATCAGAATTTGTTTAACATCTCACTTTTGGCGAGTATTTTTTCTATGCATCGTCAGCAGACCGTCGGATTCCATCTTTCATGAAACAGCTCATCATTGGCTGATCAGTCTCATCATGCTAGAAGTAATTGAAAGATAGTAACGGCCATCAAGATTACCAGATCTTAATCCTATCGAACATATGTGATATGATCTGGCGTACAGGAAAGTATCAAGAACAGGTGGAAGTAATTGTTTGAAGGACTTGACAATCCATGGAAGGTCGAAGACTGAACGAGCATTCCTCAGAGCGCAGTTGATACCAATAAATATTTATACTTCAAAGAATCAGAAGTATGATCAATTCATCAGGTCTCTTTCGATAATGTATCATTTTATAATCCTTTGAAAATATCAGCATTTATCATGAGGTTAATTACTTTTCTTAACTTACGCAATAGAAACATTTATTACAGTATGATAAGAGGTTTTTCTTGGTTATATAAAAAGATAACATACATTTTTGGGATAAGTGTAAGTCCCCCCTTAAATCGTACAGAGTGGATTGTAGTCGTTCATTAAGTACCTTAATAATCAATTAATTTCTATGCCAAATCGAATCTAGCATTTTAACCATAGAAATGGATCTTCATCTCATGTTTTTGTCTTCCAGATGTCTACGGATAACTATGTAATTTTTCACTACTTCATAGTTTTGACATAGCTATTCAGTCCTTTCCATTCAATATTTCAATACTATTCTGTTGTCAATTGCGATATCAAATAAAACTGCTGGCGAAAAAGTAATATCATAGCTGTCGCCACAAATCAACCATTGATTCCATACTTCCCTTATATACTTACTTTGCTCCATACATGAGAGTTGTATGAATATACATGAGAGTTTGTATGAAATTAAAATCGTAAAATCGTTGCACATGATTGTAGTGTTGCTCACATGCAATTAGATCACTTTTATCTCTCACTTCCCTATCGAATGTGGTCTCCTTCACTCGAAGTCTGTGTTCAGTTTGTGTCAGATTACCTGAGCCGTTTAAAATGTCTGTCATTTGGCAACTCAAGTCATTTTTACACTGACCCTTCACTGATGACGAGAGGTACATTTAATGGGGCTCACGGGAACTAAATAAGGAGCCATTCTGAAGATGCATAATCTGGAGTATTCAGGTTTTGAAGCTGTGAAATTCTGGATGGAAGAATGCGACGGAGCGTTGTCAATCACAACTATCACATTTTGTGGAGCTCCTCATTCTAGCAATAGTCCTTCAAGGGCTCTTGACATGATGTCGTTGTATCGCTCACCCTTTATTGATATTCTGCAAATATCATAATGTGCCATGCCTCACTTGCCGATGAGACCCCGACAATGAATGTTTGCGCCTCTGCTGCTGGGCAGAGGTATGCGGCATCGAACACCACGAAGTGATCGTCCTTCACGCCGGCCACAGAATAGATTGATATTTGTCTCATGTTGGTAGAATATCTCCTTTTGTAATGTTGTTTGTCGCATGAGATGTCTAATAAAGTCGGCACGCTTTTATCATTGATTGTTTCTATGTCATTTTGCTTTTGCAGTAGAATAGAGCTCGTTCTTAAATGAATGTTTTAATAGAATGGAACAACTTTTTATTAGAATGGAAAAACGTGTAGATAATTAAATCAAAGGGCTCTACGAATACCAGTTGGTCGCATTTCGAATACCAAAGTTACCTTCCCTAGAAGTCACAACATGTCCCGAATAAAAAATAATGAGCTAGCTTTTACAAGTACTGACCAAGTCATCCGAGAAAACATCAGCAAGCACTTTGCAAGTGATGACTGAGCAAGTTAGTTGCCGTCTACTCGGCAACTTAGTCAATTAAGTTGATTTGGGACTGTACCTAATATACTTACTCTATGTCACTGATATCGATACTCTTCGTTGGTGAAATGTCTGAAAATGTTTTCTTCTAATGAAAAAATGAAAAATGCAAACAAATCTTTGAATAAAACTCTGCATGAGCAATAATGCTGCGATATCGATAAATATTTAGTGGAGGGAGGAAGAACTTTGTGATTGTGACTGAAAAATGTCGATGTCATCGTTATCTATTTTCATGTTGCTTCAGTGTGATCTATCACAAAGTTGTTGTACAATCATCGTTGACTTTAAAGTGCCTGAATAGAATAACTTGTCAAGGGGAACATGAATTCATTGATGTGAAGTCGAAGAACTGTGCTGAATTCATAGACATTGATGCTTGGAAACACAATTCAGGAGTCTTGCTTCGAAATCATGTGTACTAATCTTCTTTGGAGTATGTCAATTTCAAAACTTGCAGCTCTTGGTCATACCAGAGAAACCGATATCGATTAGCTGGGTAAATCTATTTTATAGAACAATATGTTTCAAAAAACGCATCTTTTGTTTGTTAAATCCTTAGTTCTGAACAGACTTTCATAGTTTGATGTATCTCAATGTGAGTGAAATAAAGTCAGTAGTTATATTTTAATTCGTTTGATGTATTGGAATGACATGTATAGCTTTGTTTGTGTTGATTGTTGACATGTTGATGTGAAAAATAAACATTTTGGGTCATTATCTCTTTTATTCTTGTTCCTGCAATCATTTGATTGTTTGGTAATATAGAAATATAGAAATCGATGACTCAATTTCTTGTTTTATTTTCGAATGAGATCATGTACTTAATGAATGACTTTGATTCAGCTTCATTGATGTTTTGATGGTCTGTTATGGATGTCTTTTCTCACATACAGGTACCTGATTGTGCGGCATACCTTGAACAGGTAAAACAGACGTTCCGGCCTTGATTTTCAACTAGTCATTAGCTGGCAACTTTGTTGAAGGGGAACAGAAGCGAATGGAAAGTGAAGGTTGTATTTCAGTGGTGTTGATCCGGCAGCCAGATCGAGTTTCTGCAGGGAACGAGGCTGAAAATGAAACTTTCACAGAATGATGCACACCCTATGCCTACTATGAATCGGCACCTCTGCCGAGTTCTAGTGAGTTCCTCTTCTTGTCAGACAGGATCAAAGAAAAACACATGTAAATTCAATGGGACGCAGATTGAAAGTCTTTGTCTAAAATGAAATTTTCTTTGTTTTCTCTGATTAAACGAAAAGTACTAAGCTCATAGTCATAATTTTTGGCATGGAATGTCTTCAAGTCTTTATGTGCATTTCCCTTCATTTTCCACAATCTCCTATTATGTGCATGTGCTATTATTATGCTTCTGATCGGCAATGTGTGTGAGAATGTGGCTGAATGTGGATAAAATTGCTCAAAATGTTTGTGATTGCTGACATTAAGAGGCTCGCCAAATCGAAATGTGTCTAGCTTTAGAGACAAAAATTATGACTCTGAGCTTAGTACTTTTCGTTTAGTCAGACAAAAAAAATGTCATTTTAACCAAAACTTTCAATCTGCGTCCCTTTGGATATGCATGTGTTTTTCTTTCATCCTGTCTGACAAGATGAGGAACACACTAGAACTCCGCAGACGCGCGAATTCGTAGTAGGTATACATCATTCTGTGAAAGTCTCATTTTCGCCCTCGTTCCCTACAGAAACTCGATCTGGCTGCCGGACTATGTTGCCTACCATCAAAGCTGACTACATGTTGACAGATTTATTTGTAAACATGTTTCAGTATGCAAGCGACCATCATCAGTGACACGATCAATGAAAAATGATGAAATCCATAAAAGATTTGATGACATGAAAAATCAATGCAGAAAAAGTGGTTGTGATTGATTGCGGTTATTCGTGAGACAGTGTGAATGATGAAAAGACTTGATGTAGAATGATTCAGCAATTTTTGTGTATGGAGCGCGAATGAGAATTTTAAAATCATCTTTATCTGGGACATGAGCATGAGTTGATATTTAAGATGGGGATCGACCTTTCACATGTTCGTTCATCCTAGTAGATATATGGCTGTAACCGGTTAAAATCGGTTAAATATGGATTCCCGGTAATCATTTAGTTAAGGTTTATCAACAACTGCGGAACCTGTCAATTTTGATTTCCTTGCATGAATGCATTACCTGGTTCACGTTTAGATGATAATTCAATTTATGCTGTTGCGGTTGCTGCCTACGACTATTCAAAGGACTTTGATGTCGTAGCCGATTTCAACCGGTTAAGAGAAAGTGTAACCGGTTAACCAAAAAGATGAACCCATTGACCGGTTATCGGTTAACCGATCCCAGCCCTACTAGTAGATGCATGGCGACGGGTTTGATCGACTTAGCATTGACTGCAATGCTCACAAGGATATTTATACACTACGGAGGATAGCTCACTAAGAGAAATTTTAGCTTCATTGCTTATCTTACTTTGTGTTTTGTAATTGCTCAAGGCAATTCTTAAAATACTGTTTTCTAATGCACTATTTTTGCGGCGAATATTACCTTTTGTTTGAGAATGAAGAGTTGAAGACATAGGGGAGTTTCCAAAATATTTCAGCCTTTTTGCTAGATTGTTTTAGGACGATCACATCGCTCAAGACTTTATTTGTTCTATCAGGATGATATCCGTTTTGGATAGAAATATTCCTACATTTGTTTCTTTTTATAATCGCGGTCGGCATTGCGGCTGCTTAATTTTTGAGATCTATTGTACAAGGCTTTAATCGCGTTGTTCTTATAAGAATCAGGAGTGTAGGAGTCGCTGTGAGTATACAATTAAGCATCAGTTTCTATTTTTTTTAGTTGGTGTCAAATTTGCCATTTTTTATGAAAATGCTGATATCTAGAAATCAATTGAGTTGTTTATGGGTTCTTCTGTAGTAAATTGAAGTGATGAATTAACAGCATTAAGCTGGTATAAAAAGTGAGGTTTTCGGTTCGAGACCGAAAGACGACTAAGATATCGCCAGCGAGAATTCAGCCAGTTAAATGCAAGGGAGGATCCCATACTCATTCCTTCTTTTTGAAGGTATTTTCAGGAACGAAAAATTAGTGCAAGGGAGTTGCAAAACAGTACGTTAAGTATTACCATTAATAGGAAATCTATCAAAATCTACTAACTTAATTATATGGTCGATAGTTTCATTGACTGGAATATTTGTGAAAAGTTGAACATCATCGAAACTGACTAAGTAAGGGTTTTCATACAGAAAATCTTTTCATAAGCTTCAAAGCTATCCTTAGTTGAAAAAGACTTTGGTAAGAAAAGGTTTTAGGTGAACAAGAGGCCAGTCGCAAATGTTTTTGCAGAAACAGTCAGTCATTGACAAGATTAATAAAAGAAACTGACTCTTTATTGTATACTCATAGCGACTCCTACATACTCCTACAAAAATAGTGCATTAGAAAATAGTATCTTAAGAATTGCCTTGAGCAATTACAAAATACAAAGTAAGATGAGCAATAAAGCTAAAATTCCTTCTATTGAGTTATCCTCCGTGGTGTATAAGTATACTTGTGGGCGTTGCAGTCAATGCTACGTTAGTGAAATCCGTCGCCACATATCTCTACTAGGATAGACGAGCCTGTGAAAGGTCAACCCCATCTCATCCTCAAATGCAATCATTGGAATGTTGATTGTGGTAATAAAGATGTGTATCGGCTTCAAAATGAGACCTTATTTGTCAATTTGTGTTGGATAATTGGAACGTAATGCTACTTTCATTATCATTATTCTGATTTCAGTTAATCAGATTTTTAGTCAGATTTTCATGGAGATCTTCGAAATTTTGTTAGAAATGACTACAATGAGGGCATTCAGCTGAACGGGACATTCATTTAGCTACATGATCTCCGCCATATTCAATCACATTCCCATAATGGTCTAGGAGATTCTCGGACCTTGGTGAAGAACTCCTCTTGAGAGATTGAACGAAAAATATCGATAGAATGATGCACAACAACATCCTCATCTGATAACTCGATTTTCATCACTTCTCATTCGGTCAGTCAAAGTAACACCTATCACACAAGTTTAAATCTGATGAATAGGCGGATGGTCTCCATCTTTGTCTTGCGGAAAGTGGTCAAACTCAGAGGTTCATTGTCATATGGAGTTCAGATGGTGCCATTTTTGAGAAGCAAAGTCCGTTTAACACGTGACGAATCCGCAAAACAAAATTCGTGTTTGGGTGCAAAGCTGGATAAACATTTGATGCAGTTTCTAAAATGACCGTCTGTAATTACTGTTCAATATCCGCAAGTGTGAAATATCTCTGATAATCAGCGATAATGAGCGTGACATTTCACCGACACACTGATTTTTGTCAGATAATTGCTCTGCAAGCTTCAGTGGACTCACCGTACGCGGATTGGCATCTTTCCTACGACACATCGAATTTTAGACCATAGATATGTTTTTTCATCTTCTCTCATGAAAGTCTCAATAAGTTGTAGTCACGCCTCATAGAATCTTCGAAGCTCTGCCCTGAGAAGTGAGTCTATACAAAATTGAATTCATGCATAGCATAGTTAGTTCAATCAAACTATCATATTGGTAAAAACAGTGCTGGATGTTGCCTCAGTCATCGATTGTTTCATTGGCGTGTAATTAAGGTGTTTACTGCATCAGCTTACCTATTTGCATTTGAACATTAGGTGGTGGTTGGCGTTGAACAACACACAATGATTGACACACTCTGAATTAAGCATTGTCGGTTAATTCAAAAGGAAATAAAAGTAGAATGAGTAACTAATGACTTTTGATGTTTGTCGTTCCATTCATAATTGTTCTTTAATTGAAGGCATTGTCTTTTCTTCCCACTAGGAAGTGAAATCAAAGTTTAAACCATAATTTGTGGCTCAATTAAATTTAGAGAAGGCAGTAGTTCTACTTTCCAAAGTCTTAGCAAGTAGTGCGTTTTTATAACTATCATGATTGGAAGACACGGCAATCATTCAATGCCGGGAACATATTACTCATGTCTCAATGTGACTAATTCGGTCAGATATTGGACACAATTTTGTTTACAGTGCTTAAATCACAGTGTGACGAATTTGTGACGGAATATGTGACAGATTACCTGAAGCGATGTGACAAGTCCGTCACAGATGTATGACACGCAACTGACTTACCTGTGACAATACCTGACGCGATCTGACAAATCTTCCACATCTACATGTGTGTAATCGTTGCATGAAGAATCATTGAGTTTACTCTTTTCAATAATATCCTGGCAGTGCCTATAAATGGTATTTATCTTGTTCACCATTGACTTGGCCATCAGTTGCTGGACAAATGTGGAGACTGAATGAGCAGCATCACTATGAGAACATCAGTAAAATGTTGAGATAAGTAGCAAAGGACGCGAGATCACTGACGTCTTTATTCTTGAAGAGGCAAGGAACATAACAGTAATTTGATAGATTTTGAAACATCGTCAGTCTTGAATCAAACTTTGACGTTTTTGTCTTAGATCCATTCAAGATCCGTTCTCTTCACACAATTGGTAGGTAGACGTGCATAGAACGAATCAGAGACTACTAAGATATCTATATAGCTACCTAGATATAGCTATATAGATATCGCAGTAGTCCCTGAACGAATCTGTGATGTACATAGCGCGATTGTATGATTCTTCCAAATCAATGGCTCAAACACATCTGATATCACTGGTGTGCATAATTTCTTCGCGGTCTTAATGTTCACACGGTTTTCATTGCTGCCATGAATGACAAATTTGTGCTACCTAACATTAGAATCATGATAACTTTTGACAGATGGATTATCATATTCTGATCTTTCACATGTTCGAAGAATTCGTCATTCTACTGATATTTCCTGACCAATCCGTTTTTGCCAAAAGTATGGATGAATGAATAAAACCTTTTTTGTAGCCATCATTTCAGAGTGTCATTTTTGCGGCAGTCACGGTAAATAACGTGATTACATTTCTTAGAGAAAGGTATTTTGTAACGCTATTGTACCCGGATTTCAGAACTGCATTCTTTCTTTTGTGAGCACATTTGCGATAATTGAATGAAGTGATTTACTATTGGAGTTTAAGACGAGGGTTTATTAGAGATTGAGCTTCTATGGGAATTTTGACATTGTTGGAGCAGGTCCCTCAGAGACCTGCAGGGGGTCCAGTGGACCCCAGAGACACATTTTTCTGTTTCATTTTTTTGCGCTAACGATATATCAACCGCTGATGCCTATGCAAAATCATCACTTTCGACAGTGAATCTGCATGTGTTATTTCATTTCAATTGAATCAGTAGAAGTGTGAGTAGAAGTATGGTAGATACGACAAGGAGTCCACTGGACCCCTCTCGGATCTCAGAGAGTGTAGAAGTTCCCATCATAATGTATTTTTGCTGTCCGATGAAAAATGATTTTGGACATGTCCACGATAGTGCATAAAGAGTGAAATTCATTTATTCATTGTTTACATCATGCTCGTGGATGTGCGTTGTGTTAGAAGATCGTAAAATATGAATAATTTGCTTTCGCACATGATCTCACGTGACTGGTGGACCTATATGAACAACTGGACATAAATCAGTGTGCAAAATGAAAGCTGTGATTATATTCGTAGTTCAACACTAAAAACATACTATTGACAAAGTTTTCACAACATTAATTGATGAGTTTGAGATCTCCACAGCTGCCTTAAGGTTATAAAAGTACAGAAATTATGACTCCTTTTACGCCTATTTCTGATAGACATGCATAAATTTGAAAAAATGGACAATTGTGAGGGTTTTGTTCCATGGCTTAGATCAATATCACTAAAATCAACTATCTGAGGCTCTATGGTGACAGCAAACATCGCGAAGGCGCCTCCTAGTACAACTGATAGTGTACTAAATGTCGTTGACTTTTAAAAACACTATATTTTCGCATGTGTCTACTGAGAAGAACAGAGTTGGAAGTGGGTCAACGAAACCTGACCCACGACCCACCTGACCCACATGCTGTAAGGGTGAATGATGTGAGTGGAATTTCCGTTTCTGGCATTATCTTCAGTTTTCATTCAAGATTCTAGGTCTATCTAGATAGAGGCCTCGTAGTATCAAAATTAATGTTAAGATTTGTTATGAAGCTTCAAGTGTATCACATCACTTGTCACATGATGAATAGACAAGCAACCTCATCAAAATTATCTTATAATCAAAGTTCATGTACCACAAATGCCTAAAGTTCTAATAAAATTTAAACGACTCTGTTTCTTGTTATAATTCTTGACTATCCTTTTTAGTGCTACCTATTTAACTCGTAGAGAGATAAATAGTTAAGTTGAGGGCCCTACAGACTAAATTTCAAATGCTGCATCTCTTAATCAAATGAAGTTAAAAAATAAGATTGCAGTACGCCTAAATCATTTATTCGTGCATTTATTATGTTAGATACTACATGTGTGAAAATTATCCCACAAGATTCGTCAAACTTTTGTTGCTTCTGATGGCAATCGATTTAAGTTTCATTAACTTCCGCTAACTATTAAGTAGAAGGTTGTATATTTGATGTAAGAATGACATTCATTGAGAAGCAAATGGAGTAAGCATGCGTAACGCGTGAATATGATTATAATATTATTATAATTGAAGCCTGCAATACATATAGATGAACTGATATGTTTGAGTGGCGCTACATGAACGAGTACGTTGTGATAACAATCGCTAGTGACATCATGTTTAATTAATGTTTAATTATGTTTTAATTAATGCCAAATCAAATATCGAAACGAAACTTTTTATTGATACGAAGTGTCAAAAAAATATCTCCTCACAGACCTATGCCGTAATAAGTCTGTGAAAGGGATAAGTCTATATCAATGACCGTCGTATGAATCATCGTATTTCAGATTATCATGTATGGAATGAGCAATGAGATGCATGGAACATGTATGATGCGAAAGTAGATTGAACAGCTAAATGCTTTAGATATGAAATATGTATATTATGAAAGATATTTTGATCAATTACATATTTCGAAAATATTTAGGCTCTGATCAATCTTTACCGGAGATTTACCATTTTAATCTCTACCAGAGGATATTTTCTACGAAAGACCAACAAAATCAGACGAAGGTCAGTTGGCATTGCAAGAAAATTTTCAAGATGAATAAAACCTCTGAATACCTGACTTCTTCAGTAGCTGTATCTCTGAAATCAAGGTCAAACATCATAGGGTATCGTCAGACATAGCGACAGAGAATCGAGCACACACAATTGTACTCAAACAACTTCTCTCTGCCAACCAACATCTGTCAGTAGACAGCAGCAATCTTTTTCAAGCTTTAATTTGTGTGGATTCCGCCCCCTTTCGAAACTGTATGAGGCTTGTGAAAGTCAATAGCGTTGCCTATTTTGAGTGTTTGACTGTGTGCATCCATCACCCCTTTCAGTGACACTGACTCAATCATTTTTCATGAATGATTAGAATACGAATAAATCTATCGTCAAATCTATTGTCAAATCTATCGTGGGTCAAACTGGTTGGAAGTGGGTCAACGAAGTCTGACCCACGGCCCACCTGACCCACGCGATTTTGTGACCCACCTGACCCATAACCCACTTCCAACTCTGGAGAAGACTGAAAGACACTCAAAGGAGTAGCTATATCGTCCATCATGGTTTTACTTAAAATCAATTTTTCTGATGTTTTGATATCGATTTAAGCAGGCAAACTAAGAATTTGTAAATGGGGTCCACTGGACCTCCCCTCAGGTCTCAGAGGGTGTGACTCAGGTCTCTGTGGGTTTATGGAGGATATAATTGAACAGAGGTGTTCATTAGAAATTGGGCGCATTTTAGAGAGAATGCGGCACACAGATGTGCATTTAGGATGCAAGTCTACATGTTAAAAAGATGAGTCGCTGCGTTGAAAACCCATTTGCAAGTGAAAACTCAAAGTTTTGAAGCAATTCTGTAGAATTCTATTTGAAATGAAGATATATCTCTAAAATTGATTTTAGAATTTCTAATCATCGGCTTGCAAGTATCGCATTCACAGAATTCTGTGTATACCGATGACTGGTGAGTATGTGCATTAGCTCAATATTTCAATACAACATTATTGAGTAGTGATTTTATCAAGGTGTCAAATATTACCAGTCAGGGTAAACAACGTCCATAAAATATCATGACAGCACAAGTGGTGCCATGGACACAGTCTTCATTTGAGAACTTAGCCAGTAACTTCCTACTTCTGAAATCAATAACTTCGTATTAATCAGGACTCTTTGGATCATGACTCCTTCACTTGAATAGGACGCTATGATTTACAGTGCAATTTCAAACGTGAATCGAGTCATCTGAAGTAGAATCATATGAAGCAGAAACAACTTTCGGTGTTACAAATGAAGTCAGGAGATACTTGTGATAGAAAAGCATGAGGTTCATCAAACATGTTGTTAATATAACGATCACAAATCGATGACAGGATGTTCAAGCCTTTTTGTGACCTGTTGCCATGATTCTTCGAATCCTGATTGTTAGGTTGGACATAATCTTAGAAATTCTGAGAAAGACATTTTCGTCAGAATCTTTTCATGTATGAAATGCATCTAAAGACTTTTTATCAGCAGTCAAGTGCGCAGGTGTCATATCAGAAAGGTGTGCGCAAAAAAGAGTGGAACAATAATAATAATAATAACAACTATATAATAATAGTAATAATAAGTGACATATTGCTGCTTGCTAAAAACTGGTTTCAGTTGTCTCAGAATGTAGAGTCGTGAAGTGGCTTTCCTGGTAATGATCAGGGGCACGAATTTTCCTCGGTGGAAAACTCGAAATTCCGCGATATTCCGCTCTATTTGCGCAAAGTCAAGAAAAAAAGTTAAGACGATTTTTTCTTTTCTTCTGCAGTTAGAAAATAAAAATGACAACAATCCTTACTATAGCATATAATTCGATACGGAAACAGGAACACGCATGACAAGATATTTACAAAAAATGCTAATACAAATGCAACAGAAAAATTCATTAAATGCAACGAAATTAAAGTTTATTGAAATACAGACTCAGCAGCCCTGAAGGTCAGTCGCTGCCTCTGAGCGGAGAATGCGCTAACAGGAAACTGAAGGAGGAGAACTGCATGAGCAGCTAAGCGAGGAAGGCGGGATAATAATGCTTTCCAGAATGACAGTGGGCTTAGTCTGGTTGATCCGATGTCAGCAGCTACGCTCAAATAGATGGCCCATTCGTCTTCACAATCCTTTGGTAAATGCAGGACTGCACTGAAGTCGTTAGACTGCGACGCGTCCAATGCGGGGAGTCGAGCTGGATCGAGAACACTCACCGCATTCAGAAATTGTATGGCGTCCTGCATCCTTGTCGTGAGTACAGTCCTGAAACTTCTTCGCAGCAGCACCTACAGCGAGAGCACAGACTTCATTCTCAGTTGTTGCGGCAAGTTGGGAAAGCCAGCTAATGAGACCAAAATATGTGTTGTACTTGGCATGGAGCTGGGGCTTGCGTGACTTCCAAGAATCCAAGGTGGCGATGGACAATTATCGGCGACAAAAGCAAAATGTTTGTTAAGATCTTTCAGCTCTAAAAGAGTACATAATTCCTTCAAGACAGCAGTATCAGCCTCTGTCTCCCGCTCAGTACGGACAAACTAGGAGTAGTGATGCAAGAGAGAAGCGGGATATCAAACAGCATTGAACCACGTATTCCACCGTGTGATGGTGGGTTCAGGAGGAAGAGAGGAGGTAGTGGCACCTTTACATTGTAGAAATCGAAGTTTTTCCGCGGTATTATGCATGTTCCGCGGTTTTCAGCGGTAAAATAAGAAATCCCCGAATTTCCTACGGAAAATTCGTGTCCCTGGACTAATGATGTCAACATGATGTTTTCAACTGAAGGTTTGGTCGAACATCACTCCCAACAACTTCAACTGAATAACTGATGGAGTGTCTGGCAGTTGTCTCAGCGAAAGATTGGTGACCAATCTTGGTTGCAAGGTGACCATCATCTGTTTGCACTTCTGAGCATTGACGTTCATCCTATTCACACTCTTCCAGTCAATAATTGATTATACATCGCTTACAGTGGCATTGTCAATGCCTTGCTGATCGACTGCAGAGCGATGGTATAATGTCCATCGTGTACACACACTGAATGATGTGCTGCTGCGAAGACCTCAAGCGATTCCACGATGTGTTTTGCCTTCATTTCAAGATCGCGAAATGAAAATTAGAATGTTACCGCATTTTCTTTCTGTCATCAGTTATAAATATACATATTTTCGTGTCTTCAATTCCTCTTATTGAATTGAGATCGTTTCAAGTCTCCTTGAAAATGATGGACCGATTTCGAGCAACCAGTACATTGGTCGATGTGTGGCTATATTTAAATTTACATTCAGAGATAGCGCACGCTGAAACTTGCTACGCGTACGGAAGGCAGTTCCAAATACCTTATAGAGATAGGAAATGGTGCACGTTGCTTGCGGATTGCTGAATATTCCATCAAAGTGCTTCGATTGCTACGATTTGTTCAGATTCGAAGAATTCAGATCATTGCGCAGCACAAGTATTCTCGTTAATGTTGATCCTTTAGATTGTTATTGGAGAGAATGGTAGACATACGAAAATTGGTGCACCTGTTGTTTTCATCACCCCTTCTCAGCAGTCCTCATTGAATGTAAGTAGACAGTGATTTGTGCCCGAGCGTGACCGAAATAATATTACAACACGCACGTACTGGCTGGTATCCTAAAGACGGAGAGAATGTGTTCGAGAGAATGTGTGCCATTCCTAAAAGTATGTGATATATGACTCATCAAAGCTAGCTAATGATAGCTAGCACTGATATTACTCGGTTTTCACCATCCCCCACCGATGTGAATCGAAAAATGCACCTGCCGGAAAAAGACGTCTAAACGAAAGACGTTAAATATGTTTTTCGACGTGCCGGACGCTGTTCCTGCGGGTTTAGTCGTGCACATCGGAGTCTTCCCGCTAAGATATCGGAAACTGCCTGAAGACTTCATTGATGAAACTTCTTCGTTGTGTTAATCAAGATTTGTTTAAAAGATTTTCTTAGAACTACTTGGGGTTGAAAATGACCCCGTTTGGTCATCAATGAGGTTTGAGAAGTTGTATGCGATGTTTATTAGGCTTTCTTTATTAGTTATGTCTTCTTTTACTTTTATTTTTCGATTATTTCATTAATAGTGTACACTCGACGACAAAAAGTTTGCCCCACACTACGTTTTATACTAAAAACATGTAATTATTAAAAACACTTTACTTTAGGGCTCAAATTTAATCCCATAACTTTCCTAATGATGATTAATGATGCAAAACAAAAGGATAATTCACAAATATTTCATTAATATTTGGTAGATCCACCTTTACTAGCAATAATTGCTTCAACTCGTGAAGTCATTGACTCCACCAATATTTTGCAAATCTCAGTAATTTCAGTGTCTCTTGCCCACACATTTAGGAAAGCGTTGATAAGTTCCTGCTTATTCTTGCATCCGCTAGTCTTGAGACGCTGTTTGATGATTGCCCACAAGTTCTCTATTGGATTAGCATCCGGTGAACTGGGAGGCCATGACAAAACTCGAACACCCTTCGTGTTGAAATGGGCCATGCTTCGCTTACTGGTATGACACGGCGCATTATCCTGTTGTAGCCAGCCATTTCCATCTGGAAAAGACTCCTCCATTTGGGGAACAATTCTGCGATCGATGATCTCATGCACATAAACTTCGGAATTCATATTCCTCTCCACAATATGGATACGACCGGGTCCGTGCCAGCTAAAGCAGCCCCATACCATAACACTTGTGGGATGCTTCGTCGTTCGAATGAAATGGTCTGGGGTCAACTCATGACCGTCGACAACTCTAACATATTGAGGTTTGTCATCCCGTAGTTCAACAACTGTTTCATCAGTAAATAAAACTTGTTTATAGTCATCAGTTGTCCAATGTTGATGATCTCGAGCCCATTGCTGTCGACGTTTGATTTGACTATTGTTCAGGTATGGTCTTCGTCCTGGCTTCATTGCTTTGCAACCGATGGTATTGAGAGTGCGTTGCATTGTTCTTATACTACAGTCTCCTGAAGCACCAACTTGGTTTAATAGATCTGCAGCTGATGATCTTGGACTTGTGACACAAAATCGTTTGATTTGTCGTAACTGTCTTTCATCAAATGTCGTCGGTCGCCCACAATTCTGGTACAAAGTTCGATAATCCACTGATTCTTGGTATCGCTGCCACGTTCTGCCGACCGTCTTGTGATCACAGTTTAATCGCCGTGCAATTTCTCGCATTGACAATTCGCCATGTTCCATCAACGTAATTATTTGCAGGCGTTTATCGTCATGTGCTTGAGCCATATTGCTTCGAACTCAATGCTGAAATCACCTTATCGTCTTGTTTATGTATTAAGTTAACAATAACACAAAAGCAGATATCTATGAAAAAATCAATAATTTTGAACAGTTATGAAGATTGAATGAGCTATGGTAAACCTGACATATTACACGATCAAGCATAGATATCGCATATGTCTTCGAGTCATCAGATGGAAGTGGCTGGCTACAACAGGATAATGCGCCGTGTCATACCAGTAAGCGAAGCATGGCCCATTTCAACACGAAGGGTGTTCGAGTTTTGTCATGGCCTCCCAGTTCATCGGATGCTAATCCAATAGAGAACTTGTGGGCAATCATCAAACAGCGTCTCAAGACTCGCGGATGCAAGAATAAGCAGGAACTTATCAACGCTTTCCTAAATGTGTGGGCAAGAGACACTGAAATTACTGAGATTTGCAAAATATTGGTGGAGTCAATGACTTCACGAGTTGAAGCAATTATTGCTAGTAAAGGTGGATCTACCAAATATTAATAAAATATTTGTGAATTATCCTTTTGTTTTGCATCATTAATCATCATTAGGAAAGTTATGGGATTAAATTTGAGCCCTAAAGTAAAGTGTTTTTAATAATTACATGTTTTTAGTATAAAACGTAGTGTGGGGCAAACTTTTTGTCGTCGAGTGTATATTGTAGTCTTACTTTGTTTCAGCAATTGCTTGTTGAATGTGCCAGTTTGAACCAGGGATGCGGAGTCGGAGTCCTATCATTTTTGCTGGAGTCGGAGTCCGATCAGTAACTAAACCCGAAATATAATGCAAGCAAATAATTTATTCTTAAGTATCATTTAGCTGTCACTGCCCCCGTCAAACAAAAATACGGAAACAGCAGTGCATGCAAAGCTTGCAGTAGTTGAGGGATGAGCCGTGATAGTTAAAAATGGATTGTCTTTCACTCGGTGCTTTAGTAGAGAAAATCAGCCTTCCTAGCCTCTATCTCACCTACGCACCAAAGGTCTTGTTTGAGTTAAAGCGTCGACAACACGATCGACGCATGTCGCACGCCTACCCTTTCCAATAACGAATCTCGACAAAAACGATGAAGATAAGGCACCAAATATATTTCGGTCTTGCATAGACCTTCGTCAGTGGTGAAAAAAGTTAATAGTTGAGGGAATGAACCTTGATAGTGAAAAAAAGTATTGTCTTTTCACTCGGTGATTAAGTAGAGAAAATCAGCCTTCCTAGCCTCTATCTCACCTACGCACCAAAGGTCAAATCAGAGACAAAAATGAAATGCTAGTTTGTTTGAGAACATTACCGCTTGCCTTCACGTTAATCGTGTGTGATGGCTCCTCTAAAGCGCATATTAAAATCAAAAGTGCACTCATATTTTTTGGAGAAGGATGGGGGATTTTCCTGCCTGTTAGAGACTGGAGAAAAACCGTGTGAACCACACATCGAGAAGGTGGGAGGAGTCGAGTCGTATGCATCCAACTGAAAACGACATCTGATAGACTTTCATCGCAAATGATTGATAGGCAATTGATGCAGCAATTATCACTGGACCTCCGCTGGACAGTTCATCATCCGTTTGTATATTTCATTGTACCCTGACGATAAGTGATGGACGGGGATGTATCATTTGATGATTATTTTTAACAATCAAACACTTCGGACCCTTCCCACATTTCAATAAAGACGACCGTAGCCTTTTACACGCCATGTCACCTACTGAAGTCGCAACAGAAAGAGATAGAAGAACAATACCCAAAAGTTAAGATTAATCTTAAGAGAAATGATGGCTCCTATGATATAGTTGGATAACCAAGGGGAGTCGATGAACACTGATGACCATAAACCATGGATCCAACCAGACAGTAGTCGACAATAATCGATGCGGGGAACTGACCATAGCGTAGTTAAACTAGATTTCTATTGTGATCTCAATTGATAATGTGAATATAACCCAATTTCTAACTTATCTCCTCAGTTTCTAATTGAAATAGTTCTAATTGAAAATCAGAATCAAAACATACACGAGCCACAATCAAGCAATATTGATCTTTCCATAGAGTGTGGACCTTCACCTGTTCTGCAGAATTCTCAACTTGAATTGAAAACCACAGAGATAAATTGTTTTGTCTGCGTTGTTTGGTCTAGAGATGACATTTTTTGATACTAATGGTCACGCTTAGAACTAGTCCCGAGGGCAAGAAGATCAATTTTCCATTGAACGCAGTGCAAGTTGAAGTCTGAATTCTGACGAACTAGCTCATTGACACGCATTTGAACGTTCACAGTCAGCAAATTTAGATCGTGAGGAGTCGAGCGATGTGAATAATATTTCCATTTGACGAGTTTATCACGGGGAAGCATTGAGTAAAAGGCAAGTACTGCTCAATTAGCAGGTGTTCAGACAATTATCAGATGTTCAGAAAACGATAGCTCGCGTGTTCTCCAATACAGCTTTCCTACGCACTGGGCGCGCTTAGCGAATCACGTAAGACAAAGGGAGATATCTCTCTATCTCTCTGCCATTGCATGCCGAATCTGCGAGTCTCTGCGGCGACAGCAGAATCCATCTCTATATGTAAGACACAATCTGTCATCATGATCACCATCTATCCACATAACCAGACCAAACTCATTGTTCCTAGGTTTCCATGGGAGGGAAGAGTCGTATTTTGTGGCTGTAATGAAATTGCATACATCGCAATACTCAAACAATAGTCGACATTGAATAATCAGCGATGGCTTTGGACAGCAGCCGGTGGTATGTTTGCTATAATATTACACAACGTTGTCACAGTACCAGTCATTGGTGAGTCCTCCGAAGAGACTGTCGAGTGAACCAATTTTCTACTCCTGTTAACTTCCATACTCTAGGAATCTGACGAACCAACATTCACGAGACAAGTTGTGCGCAATGATCTGAATTGTTCGAGTCTGAAGGAATCGTGGCGATCAAAACATTTTGAAGGAATTCACAGCAATCCTAAATCGACGCACGACTTTTTCCCATCTCTGTAAACTATAAGGAGCTCCTTTTTGCCCACTTGGTGAGTTCCTGCATGTGCCATTGTTTTGAATTTGTTTCTAATCCTAGTAAAGTGAAAGATTTGAGCAATATAATTGTAGGATCTATCACATTTCAATTGTTGTTTAGAGCATCAAATGAGCATCGCCATCAAAATCTTCACATGCTAAATATTTCATCCAATTCTGCTGCATTTCATTTCAGATGCGTTTCCTGATTTTCGTTCTCCTTGGAATCCGCGGCGCTCAAACCCATGTTATTTCACACAAATTCAAAGCTGAGCAGAAAGATTATTGCTTGGAAGTTGGAGCCAATGCCTCTTCTTCTTCTGTTGCCTCAGAAATTGATTGCGCTCGACATTGCCTCTCAGTGCCTTCTTGCTGTGCATTCATGCTTCGACAGAGCCCAACTCGCTGTCTGATTCTCCACACGGCTCAATGCGATGAGAGACTGAAATATTTCTCCCATGGTCATTGCGTTCTCTACCGCCGTATGACCCGCAAAACTAGCAAGTCGGCGTGTCCATCAATCTTCTCCACCACCTTCAAGTCTGCACCCCATCGCGTGTTTTATATTTCATATGAAAGAATGGAAATCAAAGATTCCAGGAAATACTGCGCAGACAAAGGCGGACGTGTGATTGAGCAATACCCGGTTGCATTCATGAAAGAGTTTATCAAAATAATGAAATCGGTTTTCCTTCCTGACATGACGTGGAAATTCTGCAGTCGTATAACCACGGATGGCGAGGTATACTGGAGCTGTCCAGTTGTTGTCGGATTAGTTGATGTCGCTAACGGGAGTCAAATCTGGCCAAACCAAAATATCATTTATAATTCTATAAGTTATGAACAGGAATTTGGTAGAGATATAAATTCGTTTAGAAGCACAATAGGCACAGATCAGATTGTCTTATTCATTAAATTCAATTATAATGAAAGTGTCCCTGACCCAAGACCGATTGCTGTCCGCTTTATGGCAGCAGCAATTGCTGTAATAGCATGTGAATGTTCATTATAAAACAAGCTCCCACTACATTGTAAGTCAAAATTTGCTAATGCTGAAACACGTTGTTACTAAAACCCTGATTTGACGTCCTTGTGGATCAACCCTCAGAGACCTGAGGGAGTCCACTGCACCTCAGAACCAAATTTTCAATGTCACTTCCATACTAGGTAGGTGACATGCCACGCTCAATTACGCGTAATTGCACATGACCCTAAACATCCGTGGCTACGCGTGACATTTCTGCAACATCTGTCGGCAGTCCTGTTATATATCAATAAGCGTTTATTTTTTCATGAATGGAAATCGAAAGTTTACAGAATCATTGATCATCACATAAAAGTAACGAAAGTTGATAGAAGGTCATAAAAGTTACGATAGCTTAAATGAAGAGGTTTCCTTCTACAATCAACGAGACACACCAGAATTATAAAGCTTACATCCACAAATTACAAATAAATTGCTTTGGCGAGAATAATGGATCTCGGGCATAATGAAGCGCCCGATTTTGATATATTAGGCAGCAGGTTATTCAGGATGTGATCTTTATTCATTACTTGGTATATAGACTCCCTTGCAATGGCTTGTCTACGCATCTCAAGGGATGCAAAACAAAGTTCTTTACATTCAGAACCACAAATCAGTTTATGAAAGCACTGTTGAAGTCGTTCCATTTTGCGCTTGTCTGTTGCAGATAGCCAAAGGAAAAGTATACTCTTTGAAGACCTTTTTCCGGAATGAGAGGCTTCAAAATGCGGGATGCATAGATACGTCTAGCTGCAGACTTCACATTATTTGTAATATGGTCAGACCATGTTCCTTTACTGTTGAAAGTGACTCCCAAAACCTTCAATATCTCAACATGTGGCACTGTATATCTGGGAGAATAATACTGGAGGTAAAATTTCGCTTGCTGATGACTAAGCATTTGCATTTGGCGTCATTCATCAGAAGATCCAAATTTTTTGACCAATTCAACAGATTAGAATGTTCACGGGAGATGTGTTGGTTAGAACAAAGATGGGGAATACTATAGCTTCATCGTCCGCATATCGTATGACTTTGCAGTGCTCTCTTGATGGAGAGAAAGTAGCCACAGTTAGAGCAAAAAGATAGGGACCAAGTATAGAGTCCTGCAGTATTCCCGATGTGGCGTCGATATCTTTACTTTTTGTTATACCAACAGATACATGCTTTGTTCTTCCGCTAAGGTAGCTCATTATCAATCTTACGAAAGACGCCGGAAAATCACAAGACATCAATCTTTCAATAATGAAGTCAGTGCGAAGCTTATCGAGAGCCTTATCATAGTCTTAAGAGATAACTATGACACCTGATGTTGATATAGACTTTGCGTCTCATGTGTCTGTATGTATCAGGGGCTGAAAAAGTGATAGGACCTGAATTTCATGCTCAGGGACAGAACATTAACGCGGACAACCGTAGACGACGCGCAAACTGTAAACGCTCGCCCACACGCATTCATCAGCATTCCCCATGTTTTGACAGCATCAGATCACGTGATTGCTGACTCATAGCGCAGCGCTTACGTACACGCGTTGAAGTATAAATTGCGTTTGACCAGGGATGTTTGGGGTACTCCACAATTATGCGTCGCAATGTCGCTTTTTCCATCGACGGTATATTAAGCTCTCATGTCCATGCATTATCATCATTTCCGACAATGATTTTGCATGCGATATTTCATTTCAATTGAATTATTACGATAATGGGAGACATGTTTACTGGCTCACTGGACCCTCCCGCGGGCATCAAATGTTGTGGAAATTCCAGGCTTGCGCGGGACGAGGTTTCTGTGTTCCATTACCACCCCATTCATGCAGGATTCCAATGGGAATTCCCACAGGATTTTCAACTTCAAAAGCAATATTTAAAATTTACGATTATTTCCCATAATGGTTCCCATATTCCAAGCTGGTGTTTGATCAGCTCTGCCGACAGAAGCCCCTAGGAGCTACGTTAGGGGATATCCTATACCACATTAATTCTATAGGTACCGAAACAAGTTTAGGTCAACCTGAGTAAAAAAGATTATCCACTTATTTCGGATATATTATCAAATTTTCTCTCGATTTCTGAAATAATAACTGCACAAACCATAAAGTAAGTATATAATATACAGAGCATTGGATGACGAGACTTGATGTTGGAGTATTGGTTCAGATTGTTCATAACCACAGAGTCTAGCGCAGAGGCGAGTATCTCGACTGGTAAATAAGTGTTCGTTCGGAGACGTTCTTCTGCATATTCTCTACAGAGTGAAGAAGACAACCTGTGTAGAAATGACTTTCTGTCCAATTTTAGTAATCGTTCTTCGTCGAAATGAAGAACGCATTGAATGCTAAAATATCTATACAGTTGCAGAATATCACCATTGGTCATCTAACAGATTTTCTTCGACAAGGAAAAAGTTCACCAGCTTCATCCATTCGATTCTCTCCTCCTTTGCCTTCATTATAATCCATTATCATGTATGGCCTCTATTTGCGTCGTTATTTACGTCTGTATTTGTATGAGATGAACTGTGAATGTATGAAATGTGATGCTCTCAATTCAATTTTCATCGGAATGATTTTATGATTCACTAAATGCATGTTTCATTTCTTGAATTTGAATAGTGATGTGGACCCATTTACATCTTTTTCAGTAAATTGAAATCATTGTCTTGGATTGCGTTCTTTTGCTCTACGAGTGGCATTTTGCTTGTGATATGATCACGCTTAAGAAAATTCTCGAGGTTGAGCATTAGGGAGCCTATCGAGTTGCGAATTGAGCATACATTTCCTCTCCAAGGCTTTCATGGCACGGAGGATCTGCAAAATACGATCATTCTTTCTGCATTACTTTCACGAACAGTCAATACCGTGATAATTTCTTCAAAACTGCAAAAATTTTGTGTATCTCACATTTGGAAACAATTCCAACTGTGTTCACCTCTAGTCCATTTAATAAAATCGAAACTGCATACACATTGTGGATTTGATGAATGCTGAGTTGCTACCTAATATGACACTAACTATGCAAAACAGATTGCTTATGTCAAAATATATTGTTTATCTTCTTGAATATCAATACGAAATAGTATATTGATCTTATAGAGGACTTTTCTGAGACGCCTAGGCATAGGCATATTGTAAACAAGGATGATGATCCAATCTCATGATTCCGAACATGTTTAGATTTTTCTTTCAGCATAGAAATCGAAATACATTTCGCTTTGTCAATGCTCTAGCTTCAGTGTTTGCCATAAATGTTGTCATAACAGAGAGTTGGGCTGCAATGAAACCTTTTGAATACCGCAAACATCCGAATTTCACAATTCAATCTCTCCATACATGAGAGTTTGCATGAAATTCATTTTTCCCACCATGGCAGAGGTGCGTTGATATTCCAGGAGAAAAGACGAACAAGCAAGCTGTAGGCCTACACCAACATTCTAACTGCAAAGCTCTCGACGTTCATGGATATTCACCAATGTGCGGTGCTCTACCAGGACAATGCACCTTGTCGTGCATCAAGAATTTCTAAAGATTTGTTTCGTATGAATGGGATTGAGGTCCTGATATGGCCAGGTAATAGCTCAGACCTCAATCCCATCGAATATCTGTGGCATCCAATGAAGCCTCGTATTGACAGAGCTAAAGGCACCTCGATTACTGTGCTGAAAGAAGAATCAAACGCGTCTGGATTCATGAGACCAGTCCAGAACGATGCACATCCTTGGCCAACAGCATTCCTAGGTGTCTGAGATGACGAAGTCCTATTGATGACAAAGAACATCCTATTTGCTACTGAAATACAAGACAATACATTGCTTTTGACATTGTACGGTGCTGTTCAGCTTTACATTTCGAATATTAGAGATTGTGAGCAAGTCTGATAATGTACATGACATGCGTGATTCCATTACGTTTTTCTTAAGTGAACCCAAACTTTTTTCGGTGCCTGTGGTGTTCAATGCCGCACACCTCTGCCCAGCAGCCGAGGCGCAAACATTCATTGTTGGGGTCTCATCGGCAAGTGAGGCATGGCACATTATCATATTTGCAGAGGATCAATAAAAGGTGAGCGATACAACGATATTATGTCAAGAGCCCTTGAAGGACTATTGCTAGAACGAGGAGCTCTACAAAATGTGATAGTTGTGATTGACAACGCTCCGTCGCATTCTTCTTTCGAGAATTTCACAGCTTCAAAACCTGAATACTCCAGATTATGTATCCTCAGAATGGCTCCTTATTTGACTCCCTTGACCCCTATCAAATACCTCTCGTCATCAGTGAAGGGTCAGTGTAAAAATGACTTGAGTGGCCAAATGACAGACATTTTGAAAGGCTCAGGTAATCTGTCACAAACTGAACACAGACTTCGAGTGATGGAGACCACATTCGATAGGGAAGTGAGAGATAAAAGTGATCTAATCGCATGTGAGCAACACTACAATCATGTGCAACGATTTTACGCCGATGTAGTGGATAAGAGAGACCTGTAATACGGTATTTAGTTACATTAGTGAGTTGGTCGTTGTCATATTGTTTTTGTAGTAGAATAAAGCTTGTTCTTAACTGAATGTTTCAAATTAAATGGAACAGGTTGCAATGTCATTCAAGGTATCAAGACTTGACTTAGGCATATCGTGTAGGGCCTACATGTATGTACATACAAGGTACAGGCACCGGAAAAGTTTAGGCTCACTTAAGAAAAACGTAATGGAATCACGCATTTCATGTATATTATCAGACTTGCTCACAATCTCCAAAATTCGAAATGTAAAACTCAACAGCACCGTACAATGTCAAAAACAATGTGTTGTCTTGTATTTCAGTAGCGTCAATAGGATGTTCTTGTTATTGAGGACTTCGTCATCTCAGACACCTAGGAATGCTGTTGGCCAAGGATGTGCATCGTTCTGGACTGGTCTCATGAATCCAGACACGTTTGATTTCTTCTTTCAACGCAGTAATCGAGGTGAATATCCATGAACGTCGAGAGCTTTGCAGTTACAATGTTGGTGTAGGCCTACAACTTGGCTGTCTTTTCTCCTGGAATATCAACGCATCTCTGCCATGGTGGGAAAAACAAATTTCATACAAACTCTCATGTATGTTTATACAACTCTCAGGTATGGAGAGATTGAATTGTGAAATTCTGATGTTTACGGTATTCAAGAGGTTCAATGGCGGCCTAACTCTCTGTTATGGAGGGGCGGTGAAGAGTGAATACAGAGCGCATAGCGTGGCTTACGGGAGATGAGAGAGCTCCCATTGTTAAGTCTTGATGTATGAGGCGAAGTTTGTGTAAAGGTGGATTACATATTTATCACACAGCGATTACATCTTTATGGGATTCGAGGATGAACAGGATCTGTTTACTTGTGGGAATCGAAAAGGCAGAGATTGATATACAGGATTTGTTTACATGTGCTGATCGCAAAAAGCATACTGTATTTATTGATGGGATGAATTTAATGACAGGATCAGTTTACATGTGGGAAACGCAACAATTGAATGATGTCTGATTTATCTTTGCGACATATCTTTCAAGACATATCATTACCTATTCAGTATTTTGTCAGCCACTATGTGTGGGACCCCGCTCGTCTGGGTTCGAGTGTTCAGGTTCGGGGTCGAAACACAACTAGACGAGTACCTGCTGATGACTGACGGACTGCAGTATTATGTTTTATATCCCTTAATCGGTAGCTGAAGTAGTGGCCGATGTATTGTAATTCAAATGAAGAAATGTGGAATTACATGAAGTATAATATATTTATATATATTAATTAATATATTTATATATATATTATAGACGGATGAAGAAACTGGCGATAACAACACATTGTTTTTGACATTGTACGGTGCTGTTGAGTTTTACATTTCGAATTTTAGAGATTGTGAGCAAGTCTGATAATATACATGAAATGCGTGATTCCATTACGTTTTTCTTAAGTGAGCCTAAACTTTTCCGGTGCCTGTACCTTGTATGTACATACATGTAGGCCCTACACGATATGCCTAAGTCAAGTCTTGATACCTTGAATGACATTGCAACCTGTTCCATTTAATTTGAAACATTCAGTTAAGAACAAGCTTTATTCTACTACAAAAACAATATGACAACGACCAACTCACTAATGTAACTAAATACCGTATTGCAGGTCTCTCTTATCCACTACATCGGCGTAAAATCGTTGCACATGATTGTAGTGTTGCTCACATGCGATTAGATCACTTTTATCTCTCACTTCCCTATCGAATGTGGTCTCCATCACTCGAAGTCTGTGTTCAGTTTGTGTCAGATTACCTGAGCCTTTCAAAATGTCTGTCATTTGGCCACTCAAGTCATTTTTACACTGACCCTTCACTGATGACGAGAGGTATTTGATAGGGGTCAAGGGAGTCAAATAAGGAGCCATTCTGAGGATACATAATCTGGAGTATTCAGGTTTTGAAGCTGTGAAATTCTCGAAAGAAGAATGCGACGGAGCGTTGTCAATCACAACTATCACATTTTGTAGAGCTCCTCGTTCTAGCAACAGTCCTTCAAGGGCTTTTGACATAATGTTGTTGTATCGCTCACCTTTTATTGATCCTCTGCAAATATCATAATGTGCCATGCCTCACTTGCCGATGAGACCCCAACAATGAATGTTTGCGCCTCGGCTGCTGGGCAGAGGTATGCGGCATCGAACACCACGAAGCGGTCGTCCTTCACGCCGGCGAGAGAATAGATTGATATTTGTCTCATGTTGGTAGAATATCTCCTTCTGTAATGCTGTTTGTTGCATGAGATGTCTAATAAAGTCGCCACGCTTTTATCATTGATTGTTTCATTGTCATTTTGTTTTTGTGGTAGAATAGAGCTCGTTCTTAAATGAATGTTTTAAATAGAATGGAACAGGCTTTAAATTGAACAGCACATTTTTTAATTGAATGGAACAGGCTTTAAATTGAATGGAACAACTTTTTATTAGAATGGAAAAAGGTAGATAATTAAATCGAAGGTCTCTGCGAATGCCAGTTCGTCGCATTTCGAATACCAAAGTTACCTTCCGTAGACGTCATAGCATGTCCCGAATAGAAAAAAATGAGCTAGCTTTTACAAGTACTGACCAAGTCATCCGAGAAAACATCAGCAAGTACTTTGCAAGTGCTGACTGAGCAAGTTAGTTGACGTCTCCTCGGCAACTTGGTCAATTAAGTTGATTTGGGACTCTACCTAATATACTTACTCTATGTCACTGATATCGATACTCTTCGTTGGTGAAATGTCTGAAAATGTTTTCTTCTAATGAAAAAATAACAAATGGAAACAAATCTTTGAATAGAACTCTGCATGAGCAATAGTGCTGTGATTTCGATAAACATTTAGTGGAGGGAGGAAGAACTTTGTGATTGTGACTGAAAAATGTCGATGTCATCGTTATCTATTTTCATGTTGCTTCAGTGTGATCTATCACAAAGTTGTTGTACAATAATCGTTGACTTTAAAGTGCCTGATTAGAATAACTTGTCAAGGGGAACATGAATTCATTGATGTGAAGTCGAAGAACTTTTGTCAATTTCGTCATTATCCTCATAATCTGTGCTGAATTCATAGACATTGATGCCTGGAAGCACAATTCAGGAGTCTTGCTTCGAAATCATGTGTACTTTCCTTCTTTGGAGTATGTCAATGTCAAAACTTGCAGCTCTTGGTCATACCAGAGAAACCGATATCGATTAGCTGGGTAAATCTATTTTATAGAACAACATATTTCAAAAAGCGTGTCTTTTGTTTGTTAAATCCTTAGTTCTGAACAGACTTTCATAGTTTCATGTATCTCAATGTGAGTGAAATAAAGTCAGTAGTTATATTTTGATTCGTTTGATGTATTGGAACATAACTGACATACATAGCTTTGTTTTTTGTTGATCTGTGACATGTTGATGTGAAAAATAAACATTTTGGGTCATTATCTCTTGATTCTTGTTCGTGCAATCATTTGATTGTTTGGTAATATAGAAATATAGAAATCGATGACTCAATTTCTTGTTTTATTTTCGAATGAGATCATGTACTTAATGAATGACTTTGATTCAACTTCATTGATGTTTTGATGGTCTTTTGTGGATGTCTTTTAGTAGTAATCCCGTGGCAAAATCAAGACCAAAATGTGCAACGATTAGTCATCATCTTGACTCAGCCCCCCGATCCCCCCTCTGGAAGAAAGGAGTTGGCCAAGGATGTGTTGGGAGGAATGTGTCCATGAGGAGGAAACCGCTCCCTCCCCCCTCTGGAAGGAAAGAAGGAAGGCAGCAAGGGTAGGAATCCAGGAATGAGAGAGTAAAAAAGATGGGTTTTGATCGTTTTGGAATGAGAAAGGTCATAATTAGGCATGAAGAAGGGTTCGGATGGGAAAACCGAGGGCAGATTCGGAGTCTATGTGAAATTTTAACCTGCGAAGGAAGGAAGGAGGAGTTCTCTAGAAAGCGTGGGAATCTCTGAAAACCGCCAGAGTTAGAAGAACGTTGGTTTTGGGCGTTTTGGGATGAGAAAGTTCGTATTTTGGCATGAAGGAGTGCTCGGATGGAAAAACGGAGGGCTGATTCGGATTCAGCGTCAAATTCTGCATCGGTATGGGGATTTCCAGCTCAACCGGAGAGAAAAAATTTTGAAGACGTCCCCCCTTCGGCAGCGTTGCTTCCAACTTTGGTTCTAGAGATCGTAGAGAGTCGTACAATAGCTCGTTTGAAAGCTAGAAGTCAGACAAATGCAGTGGACGAAACGGCGTGTCTCTACGGTTTTTCGTTGAGTTGTGGGAGTGACTTTAAGAATTTTTACCATTACCGAAAAAACGACAGTGTTAGAATTTTTACGAAAATTCCTCTAGCGGGTGAACGAAGCCGTGGATCAGAAAAGTGAGACCAGATTTGGAATCTGCGTGCAATTCTGCATCTAGTGGGTGAGTTTCAAGCAAATCGGAGAGACAAAATCGAAAATTTTCTTCCCACTGGGTCTCCACACGGGATTTTTTCGTGACAATGTTAAATTTTTGCCTACTTTGGTGACGACTCACTCTGGAATGAAGGTGAATGAAGATCTCGAGTTTCTTTTAGGGGCAAGACCGCGCGTTGTTCTCTAGGATCATATCTTTTCAGATGTGTGGAAGGTTTTTTTCTAAATGAGAGCATGTTTAAAATCGAATTTTTGCGCATTTTCCAAGATTTTGGAACCTTTTGAAAAAAAGAGCGGAGTTTTTTCAACTCGGCTTCTGGTCATCGTAGAGAGTCGAGGGATAGCTTAAATGAAAGGTAAGAGCGAGAAAACGTGACTGTCAAAATTTGAAGTCAATCGGAGCACTAGAACCGGAGATAGACGTGTTCAAAGTTTTGGATGATGGAGATTACGTCATCAGCTGATCGCCACAAACTACATAAGTGGAGTCTCTACTTGTAGAAATTAGTTCTCCTCCTGACTGGGTTGAGGTAGGTGAACTCCGTACTTAGAAAACTTCATTGCTGATATCGGCTAAGGCGTCAGACTTTAAGGTTAGCCAGGAGATGGCCTTAGCCTCCAGGCCATAAAAGACTCCAAAACTTTAAAGATTTGTAACTTTGCTTCTACAAGTTCTTTTGACTTGATTCAAAAAAGATTCGATCGCTATTGATCAGACCTATATTTGCAGACTACTTATGAAATTTCATACGTAGTACTAAATGCTGAAAAATTTAAATTTATTATTTTTGGAGGTTCTCTGGCGTTTTCGACCCTGCTGAGGTCAATGAAGGCATGAATAAGTGTGTACAAGGCAGTCTGTCCATGATACAAGCGACTTTTCACTGAAAGCCAGCATGGCGCGGAGAGTTTTGCTGTAATATTCCACTGACAGGGTGTTCCTTCGGGACGGCGGATGATGCCGTGGTGATAAGTGTGGCAAGGGAGTGCGTCATATTTTAGACCGAAACCTCTGGGGCAACTCATGTTGGGCATTTGACGCAGTTCTCAACGTAGCACTTTGAACGCCAATCGGTTGAGTCTTAACTATCTTGTCATGGTTGGAACATAAACATCTCCATTGCAAAACGCGTGTAAATCACAGCTTGCTATCAAGCTGATCAAAGCAGCGACTTGCCAACCTCTTGTAAATAACTCCACCGGTTTTTATGTCAAAATTGGGGCCCGGATACCAACACAGTGACATGACGCACGCTCTGTCCGCCCAAGGTTGGATTTGTGCTTGCCTTGGAGCTGGGATAAGATCCCATCTGAGTAATGCCTGTAACGGATTCAAGAGCTTAACACCTAAACGCTTGCTATCAAGTCGCTATGGCTTCTGCTATCAGGCCTTTGTGAAATCTCGTCTAGCCTCAGTAACTCAGGGTTGTCAACGTCTATCGTTTGACATTGTAACTTGGTAAAAATAAGAGGGTTACTGCAGGCATTGACGTCAAACCTTTTCGCGTCATAGGGTAACCAGTCGTTGTGTTGGGAGTTGGTTACTGAAAGCATGGTGACTGCCGATGCCCATAAATGGTAAAACCGCTGTTGTCATGTCAAACGCATGGCCAAATAAGGAAGGTCTGAATCATGGCTTTGTGCTCACTGGGTATATCAACCGTTGCCTCTCTTTCATTTTCATTTTATACTCCATCATGCAGACACCAAACATGCTAGTCGGCTCTCCTGACAAGCCTCGGTTAAAGCCCAGAAATTTATTTAAAGAGTTTTTGCAGATGGAAAAGCAAGAGAGATTGTGGAACAATCTTGCTCGAAATGGTTCATCGGCTGCCGATGATGATATCGACTCAACAGAGTGGGGGTATATACCGCCCTCTGACAATCGGGTGGTAGTAGAGGAGGTCGATGCCGCTGACATAGAGAGATTAAGAGTCTCCATCAGCAGGATCGGCCAGTCCCGCCCAAGTTAGATGATTGTCTTTTTTAAAAGCATAAGATCCACTTTCAAACATACAACACATTCTTTCATCACCCTTTGTCGGGAACGTCCCATGAGCCCTGTTAAGGGCTACCTTCTAATGCAGCTAAAGCGGTTCCAAGCCTGCCAGATATCTTCGGATATGGAATGCAGAGGGAAAGAATAAATGATGAAATGGAATGAATTGGGAGGGACATTCATGCGCCGTACGCAACCACAAGCTCATTTCTCTCTTCGCTAGTGAACAAGCTCTTGTGAACGTAGTCTATCATGGTTGGCAAAAGCAAAGTTTAGTGTAGTCAAATAAATAGTTTTATTGTGACACACGTTTGTAAAAGTAAAGTTTGATCATCGAAGTTTTATTCGTGAGTGTAGTCAGAAAGTTGATCATGGTTTGCAAAAGCAAAGTTTAGTGTAGTCAAATAGTCTTACTGTGGCAGACGTTTGTGAAAGTAAAGTTTGATCATCGAATCATTATTAGTAAGTGTAGTCAGAAAGTGTATCATGGTTTGCAAAAGCAAAGTTTAGTATAGTCAAATAGTTTTAATGTGACACACGTTTGTAAACGTTTGATAATCGAAGTTTCATTCGTGAGTGTAGTCAGAAACTGTATCATGTCGTACAAAAGTTTTACTGCAAAACAGGTTGATGTATAGTTAGAAATTTTGATCATGACGTTATATGAAACACAAATATCATAAAATGTAAGCGTTAGTGTAGTCAAATAGGTTTTACCACAACACACGTTTGTGAAAGTAAAGTATTAGATTACACTGAGTCATCAATACTGTCAAAGGTGTACAAGTCATATCAAGCATATTCAACTGATTGTCCATTCCTGACACTCATCATCATTTGAAATTATTTGAAGATGAAGAAATTGGAAGAAGAGACTTTTTAATTATTATGTGAAGGGAACTGCGTTGAGTGTTTTAAAAGGGAACGGTCCCTTCTCTTTTCACCATGTTGTCATTCTGTTATGTGTTCTGCGTGCTATGTACCTTTGGAAACTATGTTGTGCCCCATCTGTGATCAAGAAATAATTTCAACAGTCAATGTATATAAATGATTTTGATGCAATCCTTGTCGATTTTAGAACAGTCATCTATGACCATGACACCACTGTATCACCGTCTCATTGAAAAGAGAAAGCATTATTAAACAAGGCAGTGGGTTCTTGTGTTGGAAGAACTATTATCATCCAGTGATTGTAGAGAGATGATACATCATTTGAGTAATGCTATCATCATTCACGCAAACTGTAGAGATGTTAACTATATGCTATCTAATAATTGTAAACCAAAGCAGTTTACGAATACACTTTCATCACTGTTACATCATGGTCTTCTTTCATTACCTTGCTTGGAGTTATGTATTCTACACGTTGCTTATGGGAAGCTTTTTCCACTTAAGCACAATTGATGCAAAGGCATTAAACTCTACAAGAATCATCGTACAAACAGATTGTTCATGTCTGGCTCATAACATATCAGCAAACGACACATCTGAACTGTTTCCATTGAACTATAATACCTCACTGAATGCCTTCATTCGTAAAATGTGATCGGAAATACGAAAAGTACGTTATGTGACATTAAAAAGCAAAAAGGCCAATGCAATTTCCGGGCATGGTAAAGTTCTTCGCACGTTGAGCAATCCAAAAACATCAATTCCTACAAAGCGGAAACTATTATCACAGCGCGGTGACTTCTTATTACTTTTAGCGCCAATCATCATGGCAGCTGCCGGTCCTGCTCTGGGAGGATTAGCTGGTGCTCTCGCGAATAAAGCCATTAATGGATAGATACTAAGTTAAATGGTATGACTTTTCATCAAAATCAACACGGACTTCCGTTTACGCTGTAATCGCACTATGTGTATCGTAGGACCCTCTCATAGTGGGAAGACACATTTAACACTGCAATTGTTGGAGCGTCGTAGTGAGATTTTTGACCGCATGCCGAATCGCGTTTTTTTGCTATGGAATTTATCAACATAGCTTGCATCGTGAATTGGTTGGTAAGGGTTACTTGGTTCAACCGGGGATTAGCAGCACTGCTGATATTCAACCCTATGATATTATCATTCGTGATGATTTACTTAATGAGAGTAAGAACTCACAAGAAGTAACTGCCATGTTTACCAAGGCTGCTCATCACAAACCATGCTTTATCATTTTTATTATGCGAAATCTTTTTCCAAGTGAAAAGGAAGCACGGATTCGAAGTCTAAACACGCATTACTACATCATCTTTAAAAATCCTCGTGATAAAAGTCAAGTTGAACTCCTATCTCGACAAGTTCTTCCTCGCAAGTCAAAAGCCTTAATTGAAGTATTTGAGGCTGCTACGGAAAACCCCTATAATTATTTATTTTTGGACTTTACCCAGGAGTGTCCTGAGGATTATCGCTTACGCAGTCATCACTTTGAGAAACCCATGATCATATATAAATTGTTATGAGTGGTTTTCAACGCATGATTGAAGAGCACTCTCACAAGAAAAGCCATAGTCTTGCAAATATTTCAGATTAAGTCCATGAATGTGTTTTCTCGCCCATTGATCAACATTGGGATCGCAGTTGGCATGTTGATGATAGACACTAACAATCTGATATGTCCAATTGTTCATAGCAATAGCACTGAGCTCCTGTACAGGTTCACCCTCACAATCCATAAAAATGATGATAGAAGCCTAAAACGGAAATTACACATCTAAGGAAACGTTCTATAACATATTACAAAATGAAGAATTACATCGATGCTTTTCACGACAAAATACACAAATGATATGATGGCAACGAAGAAGTAAAATGTATCTAATAAGACCACGTCTACGACACTCAAAGCACATAAGCGAATTGTCATAGGGTAGAGTTAGGAAAGGACTAGTAATTCTCCTTCTTTGATTTGCGTTTTGAGGCAGCATTCTTCTCCGACTTGCGCTTCGTACCAATGCTGTTAAGGATTTGATCAATTATGTCGTCCACGTTGGGTGGTTTTGGAATATATAGGATGGATTCCATATGCATGGAGAGAGAGGCTATTTTATTATCCTTGTGTCGACCATAATATAGCCCATTCACTTTGAAAAGGATATCCCAAGTACCTTCTCCGAGCTCATCACATCTGATGGGTATTGATTGATCTCCCTCCTTCTTATAGTAAGTACACCAATGTGATACCGGTAGGCAAATGTGATTACCATCCCAAATCTTTCTATAGGGAGTATCCTTGTCATCTCTAGCCTTCCACTCTTGAGCAAGAGGAGTAGGAATGTCCATATTTAATGTCACATACTCCTCAATAATATCAAGTTGGTGGCGAATGTACGGACTCACGGGGATCAGTATGTAGTCCCCATACTGATTGCGCATTGTCTTGACATCCGTGGAAGGGAGCATTCCCGTTTGGAGTACTACGCTATGATCGTCATAACCCAAGACTTGTTTAAATTTACGCTGTAGCGGTGTAGGATTATGTACCTTGGTTGTTTCTTCCACTGGCCTCAGTTGTAGATGATCTGACCGTAGCGAACCTTGTAACGTTTGACCGCCATTTTGTCCTACTAGTGCAGCAGATGGAGTAGATGCCTGAAAATGAAAAAAGATTGTATTAAGTTTACGTTCAAGGGAGGAGAGGGAGGGAAGTAGCGACTTACCATTTTAGTTGGATAATAGAACAGGGAACTAGAGAGAGAGAAAATGTGCGTCCGTCACTCGTATGATTCAACGATGGAATGATTCTCACTGTGGAAGGCTCGCTATTTATAGAGAAATGCTTGATTCTCATTGGATGATGACCCTCATTGGACAATAACATCAAGCTGATTCCAAATCTGAAATCTGTTTTCCAATCCGATGCTTCGTTTTGAAGCTACAGCCCAAAACGTCCCAAATTCTAACTCTGTCGTTTTTCGCCAATGTCCCAAAATCTTAAATGGCGTCTCACATCTAAACGAAGACAGATAGGAACAAGCCGATTCTTTCAGTGAATTTGTCTCACTCTTAGCTTTCAAACGAGCTATGGCACGACAAAATCCGTCCACTGGAAGCCAAAATCGAAGCGAGCTGTCCAGAGGGGGGGGACGTCAGCGAAAATTTTTTCTCTCCGATGGCGTTCAAATTCACCATACCGATGCAGAATTTCACGCTGAATCCGAATCCGGCCTCCGTTTTCTCATCCGACCACTCCTTCCACTCGAAACAGCCCATTTTACAATCCAACATTCAGCACGAAAAACATCACACACTATAGCCTCAAGACTAATCCTGGCGGTCGCCCAAGTCCACCACGACACTCTATCGTTCCAGAGGGGGGGGACGTCAGCGAACAGTTTGTGAATGTGGACCCACCTGGCCGGCACACCACGACACTCTGTCGTTCCAGAGGGGGGGGGACGTCAGCGATGGCGGCCATCTTGCGCTATCTGGTGTTTGTCACTTCCGTACTACTAGGAATTACTAAGATATCTATATAGCTACCTAGATATAGCTATATAGATATCTTAGTAGTCCCTGAACGAATCTATGATGTACATAACGCGATTGTATGATTCTTCCGAATCAATGGCTCAAACACATCTGATATCACTGGTCTGTATAATTTCTACGCAGTCTTAATGCTCACACGGTTTTTATTGCTTTCATGAATGAGAAATTTGTGCTACCTAACTTTAGAATCATGATGGCTTTTGACAGATTGATTATCATATTCTGATCTTTCACATATTCGAAGAATTCGTCATTCTACTGATATTTCCTGACCAATCCGTTTTTTACAAAAAGTGTGGATGAATGAATAAAAACTTGTTTTGTAGCCATCATGTCAGAGTGTCATTTTTGCGGCAGTCACAGTAAATAACGTGATTACTTTTCTTAGAGAAAGGTATTTTGTAACGCTATTGTAGCCGGATTTCAGAACTGCATTCTCACTTTTGTGAACACATTTGCGACAATTGATTGAAATGATTTATTATTGAAGAATAAGAGGAGGGTTCATTAGAGATTGAGCTTCTATGAGAATTTTGGCATTGTTGGAGCAGGTCCCTCAGAGACCTGCAGGGGGTCCAGTGGACCACAGAGGCACATTTTTCTGTTTCATTTTAAGCGCTGAGGATTTATCAACCGCTGATGCCCATGTAAATTCATCACTTTGACAGTGAATCTGCATGTGTTATTTCATTTCAATTGAATCAGTAGAAGTATGGTAGATAGGACAAGGAGTCCACTGGACCCCTCTCGGATCTCAGAGAGTGTAGAAATTCCCATCACGATGTTTTTTTGCTGTCAGATGAAAAATGATTTTGGACATTCCACGATGGTGTATAAAGAGCGAAATTCATTTATTCATTGTTTACATCATGCTCGTGGATGTGCGTTGTGTTGGAAGATCGTAAAATGTGAATAATTTGCTTTCGCACATGATCTCACGTGACTGGTGGACCTATATGAACAACTGGATCAGCGTGCAAAATGAAAGATATGATTATATTCGTAGTTCAACACTAAAAACATACTGTTGACAAAGAGTGGTTGAATCGATGACTAATGGATATAGTGTATTTGATGCTTGTGGGTACACAGCTTGCCTTGTTGCAAGTAGCGAAATTGTCGTTGATATTAAAAACGCCGTGTTGGGGTCTCAAAATGAAGCGGGAAGCTGTTGTGACGTGCGTGTTATCAGTGAGTGCGAGGTAGCCAGGTCATATGATTATTGTCAACCAATAGAAGGTAGATAATACACAGACACTTTTGTTGGCATTCGGTAGAGCAGACCAGCGCGAGTTGAGGGTCCGTAGCAGCACAAACAGATAAGTAGCAGGAGCTGAGTAGATGTGTAAAAGATGGATAAGATCCGTTAGCGCGAAGCGAAGAAAGAAGGGGAAGAAGTTGCTACAACGCCGCAAGGTGCGAGCGTGCTGGCAGATACGACCAGCTGCTGACAGCGCAGATGATTGAATGTATGATCGAAATATTCAGCCATCAACAATTATGCATTATGTAATTTTGAAATTAAGCATATTATCAATCCAAAATGAAAACTCATTATAATTCATGAGCGCAAAAATAGTTATGTTTGAGATATATAAGTCAACATGATTGCACGAATGATAACGTTTGAATGAATTGATGTTTATCAACTTGGTTCATAAAGTAGAGCTAACTAAGCGACCTGTTAATGTTGTTAGACAAGTAGCGACGACGACAATCTCGTGGAGCATAAAATTCACAATAAATCTAATCTAGCTAAATATAACTCTATGCAAAAAATATTCACGGCTAGTATTACCGAAGAAAAGTTATTTGATAGTAGTATGTAATACATATATTTTCTGCTATGTGACTTAAAGCTGCGCATACCAGACACATACCAGAGGCATACGAATAAGGATGAATTTGCATCGGGTCTCGTAAATAAAACATACCAACAACTCGTATTTCAGTGCTAAACAACCAATCACAGATAGAATAGTTCGTATCGCTATATACCAATCACATGCGAAAGTAAGTGAGATGTGGTATGAAAAACATACCAGATCTCTGTAAGCATGCGAGAATCTCGTATCAGATGTTGGTTTCAAATTGTATGTGATTTTGGTAAATGTTTGTATGTAATGTTCGTATCAAGCGATTTACAGTGTAGAAGTGTGAGTAGAAGTATGGTAGATAGACCAAGGGGTCTTTCGGGTCTCAGGGAGTGTAGAAGTTCCCATCACAATTTTTTTGTTGTCAGATGAAATATGCGCGTTGTGTTGCAAGATCGTAAAATGTGAATAAGTTCAACACTAAAAACATACTGTTGACAAAGTTTTCACAACAGTAATTGATGAGTTTGAGATCTCCACAGCTGCTTTAAGGTTATAAAAGTGCAGAAATGATGACTCCTTAGCCCTATTTCTGATAGGCATGCATAAATTTGAAAAAATGGACAAATGTGAGGGTTTTGTTGCATGGATTAGATCAATATCACTAAAATCAACTATCTGAGGCTCTATGGTGACAGCAAACATCGCGAAGGCGCCGCCTAGTACAACTGATCGTGAACTAGATGTCGTTGACTTTTAAAAGCATTATATTTTCGCATGTGTTTGCTGAGAAGACTGAAAGACACTCAAACGATTAATAATACCGTCCATCATGGCTTTACTTAAAATCAATTTTTCTGATGTTTTGATATCGATTTAAGCAGGGAAACTAAGAATTTGTAAAATGGGTCCACTGGACCTCCCCTCAGGTCTCAGAGGGTGTGACTCAGGTCTCTGTGGGTTATGGAGGATATAATTGAACAGAGGTCTTCATTAGAAATTGGGAGCATTTTAGAGAGAATCGGTGCTCAGAAGTATTAAGCCCGTACCAAAAACAAGCACGGTGCGGTGCAGTGATGAGTCATCGATGAGTCATCATGCTGACTCAGCCCCCCCTCTGGAAGGAAGGTGAGGGAGTGCGTCAAGGATGTGTTGGGAGGAATGGGTCCGTGAGGAGAAAACTGTGCCCTCCCCTTCTCTGGAAGGAAGGAAGGAAGGAGGAGTGATGAGGAAAGGGGTGGGAAGGAAGGTGGTTGGAATGTGGGAAGGATAGAGTGAGGAAAGGGTGGGTGTTGGTGATTTTGGGATGAGAAAGGCCATTTTTCGACATGAAGGAGGGTTCGGATGGGAAAACAAAGGCCAGATTCGGACTCTACGTGAAATTTTGTGTTAGGAAGGATGTTTCCAGCGAAATCGGAGAGAAAAAATTTTGAGGACGTCCCCCCCTCCTACCAAACTTCCAACTTTGGTGTGAGAGATGGTAGAAAGTCGTGCAATAGCTCATTTGAAAGCTAAGAGTGAGAAAAATGCAGTGGAAAGCTCAGTTTGGACTAATTTTCCTGGGTTTAGGGAGGAAAATGGCAAGAAAACGTCAGAGTTGAAAAAGTCGGGTTTTGGAGGTTTTGGGATGAGAAAGTCCATTTTTCGACATGAAGGAGGCCTCGGATGGGAAAACGGAGTGCAAATTCGGACGGTTTGGCCAATTTCAAGTCTAGCAACTTCTTCCCAACTCAATCGGAGGGAAAAAGTTCTGACTCCCCCCCCCTCCTGCCAAACTTCCAACTTTGGTTGTAGAGATCGTAGAAAGTCGTGCAATAGCTCGTTTGAAAGCTGGGAGTGAGACAAATTCAGTGGAAAACATGGCTTGTTCCTACCTGCCTTCGTTTAGAGGTGAGACATCCTTGAAAATTTGGGACCTTAGCGAAAAACGACAGTGTTAGAATGTTTATGAAAATCGCTCTAGCGGGTGAAGCAAGCCTCGGAGGGGAAATCAGAGACCAAATTAGGAATCAGCGTCAAATTCTGCATCTAGAGGGTGAGTTTCAAGTCAATCGGAAAGAAAAAATTTTTCAACATTTTTCCGAAAAACGACAGAGTTAGAATTTTTACGATGGCTGTGGGCTGTAGAGCCAAAACGAAGCATCGGATGGGAAAACGGAGGGCAGATTCGGATTCAGCGTCAAATTCTACACAAGAATGGTGAATTTTCAGCTCAATCGGAGTACTAGAACCGGAGATAGACGGGTTTAAAGGTTTTGGATGATGGATCTTACGTCATCAGCTGATCGCCACACACTATATAAGTGAAAACTGCTTGTGGAAATCAGTTCTCCTCCCGACTGGGTTGGGGTAGGTGAACTCGGGAGCTCCGATGATAGCATTGGAGATCTGAAAAACCGGGTTTTTGTAAGAAACCGACTTAGAAAATTTCATTGCTGAAGTCAGCTAAGGCGTCAGACTTTAAGGTTCGCCAGGAGATGGCCTTCATCTCCAGGCCATAAAAGACTCCAAAACTTTAAAGGCTTGTCACTTTGCTTCTACAAGTCCGTTTGACTTGATTCAAAAAAGGTTCGGTCGGTCTTGACCTGCCCTAAGTTTTAGACTACTTATAAAATTTCATAAGTAGTGCTACAAAGTTGAAAAATTTAAATTCACTAGTTTTGGAGGTTTTCTGGGGTTTTCGACCCTGCTGAAGTCAATGAAAGGATTTTTAGTGATGACTGAGCCAGTTTTCTCATGTTACAAGCAGCTTTTCACTGAAAGCGAGCAAGACACGGAGAGTTTTGCTGTAATATTCCACTGGAAACAACCGCTGGGGCAACTCATGTCTCATGTTAGGCATTTGACACAGTTCTCAACGTAGCACTTTGAACGCCAATCGGTTGAGTCTTAGCTATCTTGTCATGGGTGGCCTCTAAACATCTCCATTGCAAAACGCTGGTGAATCAAGCTCTCTACGGCTTGCTATCAAGCTGATCAAAGTCTGTCAACCTCTTACCAACTCCACCTGTTTTCATGTCTGGCGATCAAGTCATGGACGGTGCAAGTCACGGAGATTTTTGGTGTGACACTTCCTGTGCGTGGGCGTTCTTTCGAGACAGCGGTGAAGTCCGTAGCGATGAGTACTGCACGGGACGTGGGCAATGGTAATCCTTGTGAAACCTCTCTGCGTCATGTTTCCAAGTGGTTGCCTTTCGTCTCAACGTGGGACTCTGACCGCCAGGGCGACATTTAGCCACAGGTTACATCATAAAATCTCCATTGCACTTGTATCCCGACAGTTGGCCAAGCATGTGAGAATGAACCATGCGCTCTGCTTGTCTCTATCACGGAGACGAAATGATGAAGGAATGAAATGGGAGGGCATTCATGCGCCACACGCAACACATCACAGACTTCTCTCTTCGATAGTGAACAAGCTCTTGTCAGTGTAGTCAGAAACTTTATCATGTCGTACAAAAGTTTTACTGCAGCACAGGTTGATGTATAGTTAGAAAGTTTGATCATGACGTTTATTCGTAAGTCTAGTCAGATACTTTATCATGTTGTACAAAGGTTTTACTGCAGCACAGGTTGATGTATAGTTAGAAAATTTGATCATCAACGTTTATTCGTAAGTCTAGTCAGAAAGTGTATCATGGTTTGCAAAGTTAGTGTAGTCAAGTAGTTTACTGTGACACACGTTTGTAAAAGTAAAGTTTAACCATCAAAGTTGTATTCGTTAGTGCCGTCAGAAAGTATATCATGGTTTACAAAAGTTTTACTGCTAGACAGGTTGATGTATAGTTGAAAAGTTTGATCATCGAAGGTTTATTCATAAGTCTAGTCAGAAAGTGTATCATGGTTTGCAAAAGCAAAGTGTAGTCAAATAATTTTACTGCGATGCACGTTTGTGAAAGTAAAGTTTGATCATTGACGTTGTATGACTGACCGAACTCATCACAGCACTAGAAAGTTTAGCACAACACAAGTGTCATGAAAAAATACTTTATTTGGTTTTTGATTTAACATCATTGAAACCCACTTTACTAATAGCAATGACAATATGGTTTATTTTATTCAAAAGGAAATGATCGTCGTAACCATGAAAGTTGTCCATCCGAGAAATAATCTTCCGCAGATGTCGTGTATAAAACTCAGAAGCATCAGTAACATATTCTTGTCCATAGGAGCGAAATTGAAGGTCAACACTTTCCGCTACTTCACCTTCTGGAAAATGAGTGTAATTGACATGTGCAATTAAGTGAGCCTTGATGAGACTGTCTTTGAAATAAGATATCAACTCCGTAAATATTTCTCGTGTGTAGTCTAAACATGCTTCCAATTCTGTCTCCTCCCTTTGAAACTCAAGGATATAATCTTGTATTAAGCTTCCGAAGCACTCTTGATGAAAACGAATCGTACAATCATCATGTTTCAATGTATTGACTTCAGGTGCCATGGTTGAGTCTATTGCTAAACATCATGTTTGCCTAGGACGATTTCAAGAACGCGTTACAAATGTGTGTGCGCACATCGGGAACTCTAGCTCGTCTGTGATTGGACGAGAGGTCTGATCCATTCACCGCTTAGGAAAATCTTATAAAAGGCAGTGTATCAGCTCTGCTCTTCACATTTATCTTTCACAAGGTGAGTGTCGGTGAGCTCCTGCTATCAGGTTGTTTTGACTTGCTATCAAGTTGGATAGTTTCTTGCTATCATATCTTCTGCTCATAAAACATGTCATCGCTGTAATACCTCCTTTGCTCGAGCGTTCCTTCGGGACGGCGGGTACTGCCGTAGAGGGATTGCGTTGCACGGGTTGTTCGTCGTTTGTTAGACCGAAACCTCTGAGCCGTTGCTCATGTTGGGCGTTCGACTTCATACTCAACGTGATGCTTTCTCTCGCCAGGTCAGAGTACTTTAGCCATTCGACAAAGGTTAGTCTTTATGATATGGAGTAGAGTGAAATGTAAATCATTAGATGTCACTTCAATGATTGTTCTCAAACGTTGACTAGGCAAATGAAACGATTCTCATCTTTCCTTTTCAATGATTGAAGTTTATACCTAGCATTCATCATCTGCAATCATTCAAAAATGGAATTCACGACAATTGAGAACTATCGCATTGCTGCTGAGATGGAAAAGGCTACCATCGAGCAATGTAAGTATTTGTAACAAGGTTGACTCTATTACTAACATCATTAGGGTAGACATCCTCGTTAAAATCAAGAGCCCTTCCCTTATTTTGTTCATGTTTAAACCGAATCCAAATTTTACCTCTGCTTATCTTTGCTGTCATTCTTTTTCAGTACATGAATGCATTCGTAATGGGGAACCCGTCCCCCACGGAGCAAACGGGGAAGCCTATGAGCTGCATGGCAATTGTAAGTATCTTTAACATTTCATGTTTAGACTATTTCAGATCCTCTGCATCATCCTTGTCTCATTATCTAATCTCTCTTTTCTCTCTACAGATATGGCGAAGATGAAAAAGTGGGAAGAAGCCGCGAGGCGGAAATACCGCGAGGAATTTCCGGCCCTACCTTCCCGCCCGTCTACCTCCGCCCAAGGTGCGGCGCCTTTCTCGGGCATTGTCATCGCCCCACCTCCACCGCCACCAGCTCCGGTACCTGCGTCCGTCCCTGCGCCAGTCCCTGCTCCTCGTCACCACGTCCCTCCAACAGCGAAGCCCAGGACCCTTCCACCCTCGGCTCGTGTCCCTCTCCCTCCTCCTCCGCGTCCATCCTTGCTGCCGGAGTTACAGTCCATAGATGGTAAGTAATCGTGATTGGGAAAAGGGGGGATAAGACTTCAAACTTGAAATGTTGATCATGTTACTAATCTCTTTTCTCTTTTTCTCAACAGATCTGGCGGCCTACCTCCTGGACGGCGACGTTCCTTCCCGTCCCATCGTCATCCCTGCATCGCCACCACCACCTGCAGCGGCCGACCACCCTCTCCTCTCCGTCAAGTCGGTGGAGAGACTGTTGGAGCAGGTGGAGTTGGAGATAGTGGGAGCGGAGAGGGAGATGGAAGTCGAAGAGAAGGAGGACTTTCAATGCCAGTGGTGTGACAGGGTCTTTGCCTCAGCCTACAGTTTGAGACGTCACACCGCTGGCCATGCCTGCAGGGGAGGAAAGCGCCGACCGATCCCTCAACGGCCCATGTGTGAAGGTTGTGGACGCACGTTCTACAACAGCACCAACTTGCGAGTCCACATCGAAGGCGGTTCCTGTGGCAGTGTGAGGCAACCACCAACGTCATCAGGTAGGAAGCATCCTTCATCGCACGTCGACTTTTCCTGTTCTTCGTGTCAGAAGACCTTTCCTACAGAGTTTATTCTTTCTTCGCACACACTCTGTCACACTCATCCCACTGAGCTTTACACTGACAACAACGTCACTCTAAGGCTGAGCAAGTTTTCCCTTGAGAGACTCGTTCGCGACGATGAGTTAGAAAGCTCTGAAGCTGTGCAGGACATTCATCCTTTCTTGATGAATAATATAGGCATAATTCATCAAATGTTGGCGAGTTTAGATAGATTTTTACTTAAGGGCATGTTCTATCTCACTGCTCGTTTCAATAAGGTAGACAGTAGCACGGGAGCAGTAGAGTCCACTGTGACCATTAGGATAGCCTCCTGTGCTGCTGATCTCATAGGTGATGTAAACGAGTGGATAGAGAGACATGCGACCTATCTCGTCAGCAATTTAAATAAATTTAATGAAAGAGACAGCGGACTGGTCTTTGATGGGATAGAGAAGGTAGACATTAAAATTAATCTTTTAGAAAATTTACAAGGGAGTGGTTGTTTCACCCTCCCCAAAGCACTGGCTGACAAAAAGGCTGTCATCAATGTAGAGTGTCAGTTCCAGTGTTTCAAGTATGCCGTCCTCTCCATTCTTCACTATAATGATATAGATAGGAATCGTCAAAGAGTCACTCACTATCGTGAATGGGAGGATGAGCTTAAGTTTGACGGGTTAGATGTCAACACATTAGATTTTAAAGGCATCACCCAATTTGAAAAATTGAATAACATTAAGATTGTCATCCATCTCTGGGAAAAAGGTCTGAAGGGCGTTAGGTATAACAACCGCCAAAGTAACTTCGATCGGGTTGTCAATCTCTTCCTAGTCTATAGCGACAACCACCCAGAATGGCATTATTGTGGCATTCCTAAAATTTCTAGATTGTATCGCCACCAACAAAGTTATGATGACAAACATTATTACTGTGATCGCTGCACACGGCGCTTTTGGTGAAAGCCATATTTTGAAGAGCATTACGAGTGGTGCTCTCGGGGTAAACTTCAAATGGAAGTCATGCCCAAAGATAAATTTTATAGTTATGAAGAAAACGGCAATGAGCTCAGTCCCATATGTACCATCTATGCGGACATTGAATGTTATATTGAACAAGAAGATCAAAGTCATGAGCCAGCAGCCATTGCCTGTTATAAAGTTTGGCATCCATGTTATAGGAACCAAAATAAAATGCATGTGTGGCAAGGCGAGGAGTGCGTTGAAAACTTCCTCAACTTTTTAGATAGGAAAGCCCGTTTTCATCAACGGTATGAAACGGAGCTAACTAGGAAACCCATGTGCTTCACAGAAGCCGATAAAGTCAAGTTTGATAGGACCACGGAATGTCCCCGCTGCTGTTCATCCTTTGATGATCAGCAACATAAGAAAGTGAGGGACCATTGCCATCTCAGTGGTAAATTTAGGTCTGCCTTATGCAGTAAATGCAATATGAAACTTAGGCTCAAACGGCGAACGCTCCCCGTCATCTTCCATAACTTTAAATGTTATGATGCTCACATCATCATTCGCCATTGATTCGGTAAAATGAAATCCTGGTCATCTAAAGTGATTGCCTAAAGTAAGGAAAAATTTATGTGCATCACTGCTAAAGTCCAAGTCTATAAGACGAAGGAGGGGAAGCCTGTCTTCTATGACATAAAGTTTCTAGACAGTTTCCAATTAATGTTTTCTTCCTCAGCCGCGTTGGCTAATAATTTAGAAACACTTCCCCTCACTCAACATTTAAGGAAAGACTATCCCAACATAAGTGACAGTCTGATACGACGGAAAGGGGTGTTTCCTTATAGTTATTTTAGTTCAATGGATCCATTGAAGGAGACATCCCTTCCGTCCATCGATAAATTTAAAAATAATTTGACGGGTGAGGACTGTTCGCTGGATGATTATAGGCATGCAGAGCAAGCATGGTTAGAATTTAGGTGCCGCACGTTTGGTGACTACATGCTTGCCTACTTAAAATTAGACGTCTATCTGTTGGCTGACGTGTTTGAGACTTTTAGGAAAGTCACATTAGAACAGGACGCCTTAGACCCCGTTCATTTTGTTAGTCTGCCGGGTCTGTCCTATCAATCAGCCTTCAAGATGACGAAAGAGAGCATTCATTTACTGCAAGATGCAGAAATGTACACGTTATTTGAACGTGGTATTAGGGGTGGCTTAACATTTGTCAACAAACATGTTGTCAACAGCACCCAAGACATAGGATCGACCACGCATTTAATGTACATAGACGAAAATAATTTGTATGGGAGTGCACTCTCCAAGCCTTTGCCACAATCTGACTTCCAATGGGTAGAGCTCCATGACATTGAACACTTCTCCAATCCAGCACACATCATGGCACTGGGAGATGAGGCCGACATAGGTTATTTATTTGAAGTCGACCTCATCTATCCAGACTGTATTAAGAATAGGACCGTTGATTTTCCTCTCGCACCCGAATCTGGCATAGTCAGTCCAGATATGTTCTCTCCCTTTATGGAAGAACACAATAACATATATGAGGCGGAAAATGACTTAAAGTATAAAGCCACTAGGAAGTTGTTGCTCACCCAATTGAACAAGCAGCATTACATCGTGCACTATTCAATCCTCAAATTCTATCTAGGTATGGGGATGCAACTTGCGAAAGTCCATCGCGCTATCCAGTTTAGGCGGAAGCCCTTTCTAAAACCGTATATAGAATTTAGTAGCAAGAAGCGGGCTGAATCCAAGAATCCTTTCGAAAAGGACTTCCTTAAATTTAAGAATAATGCCCTCTTTGGTAAAACCATGGAGGATGTAAGAAGGCGCATGGACTATCGTATCATAACTGATCCGGAAACGAGTATCAAGTTATGTCGCTCGCCGTTGTTTTGCCAACATGATGTCATTTCCAAAGATATCACTGGTTTTAAAATGCTAAAATCTGAAGTAGAACTTTGCAAGCCCATTTATGTCGGTCAAGCTGTCTTGGATCACTCCAAGTTAGAAATGTACAAGTTATTTTACCACACTTTTAAAACGTTTCCATTGATCCAACATGTGGAATTAGTGGGAGGCGATACAGACAGCTTCTTCCTAGCTTTGACAACCACTAGTCAAGTCAAGCGGGAGGACATTTTAAAATATTTAGCACCCAAGTTTGATATTTCCAACTATCCCACTGACCATCCGCTTTACTCTACCTCAAATAAAGCGAAGCTTGGCTGCTTCAAGGATAAGTGTGCCGGCAAACAGATAAAGGAGATGATCTTGCTTCGCCCCAAGATGTACTCCATGAAACTGAAATCCTCAGACCTTTCTATAAAACGGGCGAAAGGCATCTCGAAGTCAATCGTTTGAAAAATGACACATAGGGACTATCAAGATGCCTTAGATTCTCTAAAAATTTAAAAAGTAGAAATGACCATTTTAAAATCACAGTCGCATCAAGTCAGAACAACGACGTTTAGGAAACGAGGTCTCTCAGCTTGGGAAGACAAGCGATGCTGGATGAGTCCCAACCGCTCATTACCGTACGGCCATCCAGACACTCATCTACCTCCACCCAAGAGACAAAAACTTTCTCTACCTCCGTCCGGCGATGTCTGATGATGAATGCTTCCTCTCTGTTGTGGTTGATGTTTTGCTTTTTCGCTCCAGGGCTTTTTCTATGGGGTGTTGTGAGTGAGTGCCTTGTAACATGCGTCCAACTCCTGATCACTTCATATCATGACTCGCATATCAACTAGTTTTCCTGACGTTGTTTTCTCCCTGCACATGAGTGACTTTGTTTTCTCCCTGTACATGAGTGACTTTGTTTTCTCCGGTGATGTGAGCCATAAAAAGTTTGTTTTCTGCTACCATCAGTATTAACTATGTGCGGTGCTATGAAAATTGGTTGTGATGATGAATAACATATCATGCACATACTGTGTCGTTTTTTTTGACGTAAATATGGAATTCTCACTCATTAGACAGAAGTAAAAGTTTTAATTATTTTGTTAGATGGGTAGGGTTAGAAATAAAGTTGTTGATTGTAAGTCAGAAATAAAATTATACCCATATCCCTGTTTGTAAGATAGGTGAAATGTAAATGAAGTTAGAATCACTTCACTGTTTGTAAAGTTAGAAATAAAGTTATCACCATTTCGCTGTTTGTAAGATAGGTGAAATATAAATGAAGTTAGAATCACTTCACTGTTTGTAAAGTTAGAAATAAAGTTATACCCATGTCGCTGTTTGTAAGATACGTGAAATATTAATGAAGTTAGAATCACTTCACTGTTTGTAAAGTTAGAAATAAAGTTATACCCATGTCGCTCTTTGTAAGATAGTCGAAATATAAAATGAAGTTAGAATCACTTCACTGTTTGTAAAGTTAGAAATAAAGTTGACGTTTGTAAAGTTAGAAATAAAGTTGAGGATTGCAAAGTTAGAAATAAAGTTATCACCATGTCGCTGTTTGTAAGATAGGTGAAATATAAATGAAGTTAGAATCACTTCACTGTTTCTACGTGGTGGCGTCAATAAGTCCGTAGACTCGACATGAAATAATGGTTCATTTATCTAATCACTGCTGTCAGTGGAAGCCGTGTGCATGTATGTCTCGATTATCACTGAGTGAGCAGTTGTCATGCGACATTCAAGCAACAACAGATATGTTGTCTTATCTCATCACATTTCTTGGTTGCAGAATGATTTCTGATGTCGAAAAACGCAGTGTCATACACTTTCTTTATCTGCGAGGGATACCAGCTGAACAGATGCTGGTGCAACTGCATGAGGCCTACCAGGACGAAGCCCCAGCACGGTCAACGGTGTACAAGTGGATCAAGGAATTCCGAAATGGCCGCACTTCCATTGAAGACGAAGACCGACCCGGCAGACCCTCAGAAATCGGAGATCAAGTTCTTGTGAGGCTGAAAGCGATCGTGACGGAAGAGCGGCGAATAACCAAGCATAGACTGTCGGAGCTGCTGAACATCAGCTACGGGTCTGTCTACGACAGGCTCAAAGAACTTGGTCTGAGGAAGTTGTCTTCCAGATTCGTTACTTATTTTCTCAGTGCTGACATGTGTTCGCGCAGGCCGGAATGTTGCGCGAGAAACGTGGAGCTCCATGAAGAACTTGGTGATCGATTTCTGAAGAACATCGTTACAGAGGATGAAACACCGCTCTCGCATTACGTGCCGGATAGCAAGCGTGCATCAATGGAATGGAAATTCCCTGGTGAACGTGCGACTCGGAAGTTGAGGCCTGGAACCTCACACAAAATGGCCTTCATGCTGACCATCTTCTGGGACCACAAAGGAGTGATCAAGTTGGACTTCGCGGACAAGAACACCAAGATAACGGGAGAATACTACGCGCAGCTCGTTGCAGAATCCAGGAAACTGAGAAGAAAGCCCTCTGGCCAGGATCTGTACCTGTTGCATGACAATGCTCTGATCCACAAGAGTAGACGGGCTCAATCCTCCCTGCAAAGTGCTGGATTCGTCCAACTCCCACATCCGCCTTACAGTCCGGACCTGGCCCCAAGTGATTTTTTCCTCTTTTCACATTTGAAAAAGCACCTCAGGGGCAAGAAGTTTTCCAGCAAGGAAGAACTGAAGGAGGACGTTGCAAGCTTCTTTTCCGGACGTCCAGAAGGTTGGTTTGCGACGGCTTTCGACGAGCTAGTGAGACGGTGGTAACTGTGCATTGACAATAATGGTTCCTATGTAGAAAAGTGATTATTATAAATACACAATGTCATGATTTATTTGCCATACAGATTTATTTTGCCTACATTACCATAGGTTCAATATACCTTAAGTGGAAAAAGCCAGTTGTTTTTTATCTTTGCGAGTCTACGGACTTATTGACGCTACCACGTAGAGTTAGAAATAAAGTTGACGTTTGTAAAGTTAGAAATAAAGTTGATGATTTGAAGTCCTAACCATGTCAGAGTTTGTAAGTTAACATCCTCACCATCGAATGTGACATCATGAAAATTTCTTCGGCTTAGGAAACGTCAACCACTTTGCTGACTCATGTCTATACATAGCTCTGACTCATGAAGTGGTAAAGCGCCAGTCATACGAATCTAATCAGTCTTGTTCAACCTTTTCACCGACACGTGTGTGGGCGTGTCCTTCAACATCGATGGCGCCTCACGTCAGACAGAGTGACGTTTTCACCAACACGTGCGTAGGCGTGTCACTCATCATCGATGGCGCCTCACGTCAGACAGCGTGACCTTTTCACGACATGTGTGTGGGCGTTATTTATCAGACAAAGCGATGGCGCCTCACGTCAGACAGCGTGACCTTTTCACCGACAAGTGTGTGGGCATCATTTCATGTCTATAAATAGCGCTGACTCATCATAAAGTGATGAACCTTCTTGATGACCTTTTCACCGACAAGTGTGTGAATATCCTTTCATGTTTACAATAGCGCTGACTCATCATTAAGCGAAGAACCTTGTTGATGACCTTTTCATCGACAACAGTTTGGACGATAGTTCATTGCACTGACTTATTCAAAACACATCATGTGATTAACACGATTCTATTAACTGTGACTCATACAGATAACGCATTAGAAATTTAACAATGTCAGCTACTTTACTGATATCACGTAAACCAGTCATGATACAATGTCCGTTATGAAACACTGCAATATGTACAGGATGCCACTTCCGAATCAAAGCAGCAAGACAGAGTTCAGTTTCATAAAATATACAATGATTACTGGTTTTAATGTTGGCTAGATTAACTAACATCTTCAATTGAACAGACACTACTATATTCTTCAGTGTCAGGGGACTGAGGCGTGGATGAGGCATGAGTGTTCGCATTTTCTTGACGATTTCGTAACACATGGACTGCATCACGAAATGAGAAAGGTTTCCTAGCACTTGGAACTTCAATGATCAAACTTTCTAACTATACATTAACCTGTGCTGAAGTAAAACTTTTGTACAACATGATAAAGTTTCTGACTAGACTTACGAATAAACGCCATGATCAAACTTTCTAACTTTACATCAACCTGTGTTGCAGTAAAACGTTTGTACAACATGATAAAGTTTCTGACGACACTGACAAGAGCTTGTTCACTAGCGAAGAGAGAAATCTGTGATGTGTTGCGAGTGGCGCAAGGGTGGCCTGCCGTTTCATCCCTTCATCATTTCGTCTCCGTGATAGAGACAGTTTTTAAAAGAACTGATGGTTCATTCTCGCATGGTTGGCCAACTGTCGGGAGACAAGAGCAATGGAGATTTTAAGAGGTAACCTGTGGCAGGTTTTACTGGTTTTAATGTTGGCTAGATTCACTAACATCTTCAATTGAACAGACACTACTATGTTCTTCAGTGTCAGGGGACTGAGACGTGGATGAGGCATGAGTGTTCGCATTTTCTTGACGATTTCGTAACACATGGACTGCATCAGGAAATGAGAAAGGTTTCCTAGCACTTGGATTTTGCCGCAGCGAAAGATTTGAAGATTTCGACCGTTGCTCATGCGAATGACCAACATTTGTGGACGACCGCGATGATAGACTGAATCGGGAAGATGGGTATGCAACTGTTCTAAATCGACACTTTTGTGTTTCACTTCATCTAGCAGGTTGATTTTTATCTCACACATGCTTTGAGTGTTTCCTAACTCATATGCATTCGACTAACAACGTTACAGGTTGTTATGTGTATACTTGTATGCTGTCGATGCAGAGTGCAAAAACACTATCTGGCTTTATTTACAAACAGTCTACACACGCATTCAATTTGATAAAGGCAAACAACACATTTAGTAAAGCTGGTACGCTAACGAGAGTGACTGCAGAAACATTTTATAAAACTTTTTTCAACGTTCGCTAAGTTTCACAACAACCTGTCAAAGACTTCTTACAAAACTTGTTTCAACATTTGCGCTTAGACTTTTAAGAGAACATGTACTTCACGTATTCTACACGAATGGTTAACGCATGTGATATAAAACCCTAAATCCAACCGTAGAGGAGCCTACCCTTGGATTATGAACTTTTACAACCCATGCGATTCAATGTCATAGAACAAGCAAGCTCTCACACACTCAACGTTTGTGACAACATCTGGTTTTATAAAACATTCAACGCTGACTATAAGGCCTTGTGTGAAACAATCTACACAGTGCAGTAAAACTTTCTAGCGCTGTGAAAGTAAGTTACAAGACAATCTACACTGTGCAGTAAAACCTTTTCGATAAAACTTTCTAGTTCTGCTGTGAGTTCGGTCAGTCATACAACTTCAATGATCAAATTTTACTTTTACAAGCGTGCGTCGCAGTAAAACGAGTTGACTACACTAGCGCTTACATTTTATGACATGTGTGTTTCATAAAACGTCATGATCAAACTTTACTTTCTCAAACGGGTGTCGCGGTAATATTATTTGACTACACTAACTTTGCTTTTACAAACCATGATATAATTTCTGACGACACTCACGAATAAACGTCATGATCAAAGTTTACTTTTCTCAAACGTTGGTCACAGTAAAACTATTTGACTACACTAACTTTGCAAACCATGATACACTTTCTGACTAGACTTACGAATACAACATTAATGATCAAACTTTCTAACTATACATCAACCTGTGCTGAAGTAAAACTTTTGTACAACATGATAAAGTTTCTGACGACACTGACAAGAGCTTGTTCACTAGCGAAGAGAGAAATCTGTGATGTGTTGCGAGTGGCGCAAGGGTGGCCTGCCGTTTCATCCCTTCATCATTTCGTCTCCGTGACAAGTGCAATGGAGATTTTAAGAGGTAACCTGTGGCAGATAGCTAAATGTTGCCCTGGCGGTCAGAGTACAACGTTGAGACGAAAGGCAACCACTTGGAAGCATGACGGAGAAAAGTTTCACAAGGATTACCATTGCCCACGTCCGTGCACTACTCATCGCTACGGACTTCACCGCTGTCTCGGAAGAACGCCCACACACAGGAAGTATGACACCGAAAATTTCCGTGACTTGCACCGTCCATGACTTGATCGCCAGACATGAAAACCGATGGAGTTGGTAAGAGGAAGCAAGTCGTTGCTTTGATCAGCATGATAGCAAGCCGTAGAGAGCTTGATTCACCAGCGTTTTGCAATGGAGATGTTTAGAGGCTAATCATGACAAGATGGCTAAGACTCAACCGATTGGCGTTCAAAGTGCTATGTTGAGAACTGTGTCAAATGCCCAACATGAGACATGAGTTGCCCCAGCGGTTTCGGTCTAAAATATGACACACTCCCTTGCCACACTTATCACTACGGCACCGTCCGCCGTCCCGAAAGAACACCCTGTCAGTGGAATATTACAGCAAAACTCTCCGTGTCTTGCTCGCTTTCAGTGAAAAGCTGCTTGTAACATGAGAAGACTGGCTCAGACATCATTAAAAATCCTTTCATTGACTTCAGCAGGGTCGAACTGCCCCAGAAAACCTCCAAAACTAGTAAATTTAAATTTTTCAACTTTTTGGCACTACTTATGAAATTTTATAAGTAGTTTACCACTTAGGGCACGTCAATAGCGACGGAACCTTTTTTGAATCAAGTCAAACGGACTTGTAGAAGCAAAGTTACAAGCCTTTAAAGTTTTGGAGTCTTTTATGGCCTGGAGACGAAGGCCATCTACTGGCGAACCTCTAAGTCTGACGTCTTAGCTGAGTTCAGCAATGAAATCTTCTAAGTCGGTTTCGTAAAGAAACCTGGTTTTTACAGTTTTCCAATGCTATCATCGGAGCTCCGGAGTTCACCTACCCCAACCCAGTCGGGAGGAGAACTGATTTCCATAAGCCGAGTTTCCACTTATATAGTTTGTGGCGATCAGCTGATGACGTAATACCCATCATCCAAAAACTTAAAACCCGTCTATCTCCGGTTCTAGTGCTCCGATTGAGCAGGAAATTCACCACTTTGATGCTGAATCCGAATCTGCCCTCCGTTTTCCAATCCGATGCTTCGTTTTGGCTCTACAGCCCACAGCCATCGCAAAAATTCTAACAGTCGTTTTTCGCTAATGTCCCAAATATTCAATAACGTCTCACCTCTAAACGAAGGCAGGTAGGAACAAGCCATGTTTTCCACTGAATTTGTCTCACTCCAGCTTTCAAACGAGCTATTGCACGACTTTCTACGATCTCTACAACCAAAGTTGGAAGATCGCAACCGAGGGGGAGTAGGGGGGAGGGGGTCCAACACCCGCCTTTTCCAACTCTGACGTTTTCCTGCCATTTTCCTCCCTAAACCTAGGAAATGTGAGCGAAACTGAGCTTTCCACTGCATTTTTCTCATTCTCAGCTTTCAAATGAGCTATTGCACGACTTTCTACGATCTCTCACACCAAAGTTGGAAGATCGCTGCCGAGGGGGAACGTCCTCGAAATTTTTTCTCTCCGATTTCGCTGGAAACATCCTTCCTAACCGAACATTTCACGTAGATTCCGAATCTGGCCTCCGTTTTTCCATCCAAGCACTTCTTCATGCCAAAACATGGACTTTCTCATCCCAAAACCACCAAAACCTGCCTTTTTCCAACTCTGCCGTTTTCAGAGATTCCACCCTTGCCTCACAGGAAAACTCCTCCTTCCATCCTTCCCAACCCAAAATTTTACGTAGATTCCGAATCTGAACTCCAATTTCCAATCCGTGACCTCCTTAATGCCGAATTCCAGCCTTTCTCATCCCAAAACCACCAAAACCCGCCTTTTCTCACTCTATCCTTCCGAGATTCCACCCCTTGCCTCATCACTCCTCCTTCCTTCCAGAGGGGGGGTAGGGAACATTTTTCTCCTCACGGACCCATTTCTCCCAACACATCCTCGGCGCTCTCCCTCACCTTCCTTCCAGAGGGGGGGCTGAGTCAGCATGATGACTCATCGATGACTCATCACTGCACCGCACTGCGTTTGAATTAGGGACGGGCTTACTACTGTTGCGGTGGTATTAGCAGCACTCTCGATTGCTTTCAGCTAGAAATCTATCTCTTACCGGTTGAAAACAATACAAAGCACAAATGAACAACAACGAAATCGGATTCACAAAAGGCAAAGTGTCAGCCTTGCTATAACTAGGCTTTTCTTTGCGAGCTACAAGCAAGCGGCTAAATGTCCCTTACACAAATGTGCATCGATGGCATAATGATGATTTTCGACTCTGTCGTAAAGAGGGCTCTGGCCGTCCACGCAAAACATCCAAACGTAGAGACCGCCTAATTTTGAGATTTGTTAAAGTAGATCCAAGTCTCTCGTTAACTGAGATGGCTGCACTAGACTCGTCTATTTCTAAGTCCACTATTCGTAGAGGACTTATTCAGTCGAATTTCAAGAGCTGTAAGAGGCCCTCTCAGATCGAATTATCAGATCAGCATACAAAAAGACGTCTCAGATGGGCAAGGAGTCATTGTCACTGGCGAAATCAATGGGATCGGGTTGTCTGGTCTGATGAGGCATCAGTCAGTCTGAAGGATAGTGATGGTCGATTGAGATTATGGATAAAATCTGATCAGGAAATTCCGAGACATTTACATCGTCCCCGGGTACAAGGTGGTGCGACTCTACTGATTTGGGCTGGCATTTGGACCAATGGCCGCTCTGAATTTCGCATACAGCAAGGAACCATGAATTCTGAACGCTATGTGAATGTTTTACAAATGAACATTGGCCAAATGACAGATCAACTTGGTTATTTATGGATGATAATGCTACGTGTCACAGGAGTAGTAGAGTCAACTTATGCAAGTGTCAATTAGGGCTTAGGACATTATCTTGGCCAGCTCGTTCTTCTGATCTGAATCCCATAGAAAATGTATGGAGTATTCTAAAACGTAAGGTTCGTCGTTCACTGCTACCTACAGATGGCGTATCACAACTTAAGTCACTGTTAAAAAGAGAGTGGAGAAAGCTAGATCAGTCAAAAATCAACGATATCATCGAATCAATGCCTAGACGAATAATGGTAATGTCATTGACAATAAGGGTAGGGCCACAAAATATTAGCTTCTTAAGAACCGTTACTGTATCATAGCTTATCAGATTATATAAGGACATTTAAATATATTAGGGACATGAAATAACATGAAAAATGCTTTCTGTATCATACTTATGTTTTATTTAGTCAAATTTTAGGATGATCCAATTTTTATGAAACGGACTGTATGTAGTTGTCATGGCATGTAACTGGCATTGCTGTATGTCACGAATTGAGTGAAACAAAATAAAGTTCCTACATTGAAAAGTAATACTATTTTAGAGAAATAATCATCGAGTTTAATAGAATTGTAGAAAAGAGAGCGATTCCTCAAAAATTCCTCTAATTCACCACACGGTTTTCGCACGCAATTTTCGTCGTTACTCAATTAATCATTTTTTGAGGAATCACAATTTTCTCAACATCCTCAATGCCAGTTAACTCACAAAGCTAAATATTAAGCACTGAACTGGTAGGTAGTCCGGCAGCCAGATCGAATTTCTGAAGGGATCGAGGCTGAAAGTGAGACTTTCACAGAATGATGTACACCCTATGCCTACCACGAATCTGCACGTCTGCTGAGTTCTAGTGAGTTCCTCTTCTTGTCAGACAAGATCAAAGAAAAACACATGTAAATCCAATAGGAAGCAGATTGCAGTTTTTGCTTAAAAAAATTTTTCTATGTTTTCTCTGATTAGACGAAAAGCACTAAGGTCAGAATCATAATTTTTGACATGGCTTTAGGTCATTTCCCATGATGTGCTTGTGCTATTATCATGCTTCTGATCGGCAAGGTATGTGAGAATGTGGTTGAATGTGGATTAAGTTGCTCAAAATGTTTGTGTTTGCCGACATTAAGAGGCTCGCAAAATTCTGAATGTGTTCAGCTTTATAGACAGGGCTGCATGACATCATAGGAAATGACCTGAAGACATTCCATGCCAAATATTATGACTATGAGCTTAGTACTTTTCGTTTAATCAGAGAAAACAAAGAAAATTTCATTTTTACCGAAAACTGCAATCTGCGTTCCATTGGATTCACAAGTGTTTTCTTTTCTTTGATCTTGTCTTACTAGAAGAGGAACTCACTAGAACTCGGTCGACGCACCGATTCGTAGTGGGCAGAAGATGGACATCATTCCATAAAAGTCTCACTTGGCCTTGTTCCCTGCAGAAACTCGTTCTGGTTGCCGGACTATGGCTAGCAACATTTCATGTGGTAAATCTCTCATGTTCCATTATAATGCACATGCATGTCTGCAATGCTTTTGATTTAAAGGGTTAAGTAGCTCCAATGTAAGTTGCTGCAGCTAGGATTCGTTTACACTGTACAGAGATTAAGTGCGAAATCATGCCGGGAGAGGGACACTTAACTGACAATTTTAATCACAGGATGTTGATAATTCCTTTAGTGGGTTAGGAAATCAGCAATACAACAGTGACCTTGTGAAAGCAAACTGACTTATATCTACATACAAAAATCAAGCAAATAGCGACAGCTACACATCGGCTCAGTGGTCTAGGGGTATGATACTCTCTTAGGGTGCGAGTGGTCCCGGGTTCGAATCCCGGCTACCCCTCGTTTTACTTTGTAGATCAGGCGCTCATGAAGATAAGGTGAGGAGGGTACCAATTCTGTACAGCAAAAAGACAACTCTCTGGTGCTGAGGCTAATTCTTTTAATAAAATGTCGATGAATAAAATACATGTATATGTCCATTAGTCGCACCGTTTCGATACACCGCATCTGCTTCAGGGTTCGCCAACAGAGAATATTTCTGACGTTTTCCACAGCCGGAAGTTGGAACCGGCCCGACTTTTGCCCACCGGTCCTAGATTTTAAGGCCCGTGGTTTATGGCGGGCCCTGATGGGCCATTATTAGGATGTTATCTATGACAATATGTCTTTCCATATAGCGGTACACAGTGAGCATTCTGATGTTACACAGCAGGATTGATTCGTCACAATTGAAATGTAATTCTGCAGTAATTATTCATTTGTTAGTAGAGAATAATCGCACAATCGAGGCAAGACCATTCTGCTCATAAACGCAAAGCTACCGTGGCCTTGGAAATAGACTGCTCATCTGAAGTTGACTAGAAAGGAAATTGACCCGGGTTCACGGCACAGCCGCGGGTGAACTAAGTTGGGGCATGAATCACCAATGAAAACCCAAGAATTACACATGTGACTGATTCTAGTACAATGATACAGTCGTTGATAATTGTATCTTGTATTTGTATTTCAAAATAAGCTCCAATCGGAGCAATCCGTACAATTTTGCAAAATACTGATAACAAGCAAAAGCTGCCATTAAAAAGAAAGGACACTATATTACAGAGCAAAAATCTAAATGAGGTCGAACGAATGCATTACACAAGCGAATAAAGGCCGAGGGATCTAGAAATTTAAAACAAATCTTCATGCAATCTAATACTTGTTGAGCAGGAGCACCTGCCTTTATACAATGCAGCGAAGGTTTTAGGTCTTGTGAGATAATAATCTCTAAGTCATTATGAAAGTCACCAAATTGAATGTCAACACCGCCAAATGAACATATTCTTACTTCCGCTCTCTAAGCAAGGTTGGGTTCAAACTTGGGCTTGGGCTGGGTACCCCAAGACCAATATTAATCTTGGGTCTAATCTTGGGTGCCCCGCAAGATTGGACCCAAGAGTGGCTATTTTTCTAATGAAGTGGAACAACAATTTCCAGAAAATGTTTGGAATTTTGATTGAGATTTAAAATTGCATGAAGATATACCATATTGTACATATTGCTATCCAATTAATATGTATCTAATGTTTATATTAATTACTATTTATTACATGAATTTGTTATTTCGGAATTGAGGCGATATTAATATTCAGCTAAAAGTTTTGATTATCGGCATAAGTTATCTCTGGGCTTAATATCATCAACCATGTATGCGTCTACAGCCAAATAATTTCCTTAGAGCAACATGCATGACTAAGCTACATTCCTTACAACATGTCTGATCGAGAAACGAAACACACATAACATAGGCCTCGTATAAGATGAAAATAGCACAAACATAGATGTAACAATATTTTTACTGATCGTAAGAAGCAATCATCAAAGAATGTCACTGCATTAAATGATGCCAATATCCTTCTATCTTTCTAAGACATGTAGCTTAATAATAGAATAAACAATATAGGCCAAAGTTTTTAACTTTCAAGGCAAGAGGCTATATGAAGCAAGTTGTCTGCGAATTGTTGTAGGCTGCCTATTTAACAGCAGGTATTGGTTCAATGCATTGCATTTTTTCATGTATTATTAGTTTTATTTCACGCAAAATGATTTATACAAAATTCTGTCTAACACAATATGCATTACATCTAGTTTAATGGATTAAATTCACAAGGAAGCCATAGGTAATCAAAGCATAGTTTAAAAAGCTAATTAAACAAACTATCAGATAGACATTTACGGTAGGTCTATATCAAAGTTGATGATAGTACAGCTTATATCATAGAAAGACCAATCGTGTGGTTGAAGTAGGTTACATATTTACATGTACATTCATGTAAGCTTACATGTAGATGACTTGCGATGACATGATGTGGTCATATACTTAGGCAGAATTTTTCCAAGAAAACAGCAAATGATTATTCATGGTAAATTTCTATACTCTTAAGTTCTCACTCTTGCGGGTGGTACCGAAGCTCGTGGGTCCGCACCCCAAGATTCTTGGGTACCTCCCAAGACTACCCAAAACCCAAGAGTGAACCCAAGACCCAACCTTGCTCTAAGTGAAAATGCGTACGATTTTTGTGTCAACTATTGTGCATTGCATGAATCTTAACTTTCATTCTAGGGACTAACTATATTAGTATCAATTTCTTTGAACGTAGCAGTGAGGCATCGATCAGGATTAGTTGTAGTTGGGCTGTGCCTATGTATATCAATTACCCTCAATGACTTGCGTTATATTTTGAGCTTTAGAATGAATAGAAATCGTCGTTGAAATTAGCTTCAATTAATGAACATGCGATATTTCACTTTTAGGCGTAGCTGCGTTTGCTATCAAGGGAATTGGAATTGAATATTTAGATGAAAGACCCAACGTTATGAAATTCCAGCAGTTATGTAACAAAGCATCCGATTGATCACATAAATCCCTTGTCATATACTCGTACTTGAATGTTTTCTGATGGATAATAATTCCTACTTGAACTGCATCCAATTTCATACGAAACCTGAAAAATATGTAGATCCCCTTGAAGATGTCTCACCGACTGCAAGTCAAAGAGTCTTAAAACCACTGTGAAAATGTCATTATTCCGCTTGTACAGGGGAAGTTTGTTTGTCGACGAAGTTTGAGTCAGACTTAATTCTCTTTCATCTGAAATGCGATCATCTCCATACCTACTCCTAATAGACTACAATATGACAAAGAAATGTTGTCATCTTTTGATCCTTATTTTGTCCGCAAGTAGTAAGGAATCCTCCCAACTGCGCACAGGGCCCCGACCTCTGGAGCGCGAGTTGGGTTGGTGTGGTTCTGGGTCGACCGGCCGAGTGTGTCTTGGTCGACCGCCGTGGTTGTTCTTGGGCGGCGGTCTTTGTTTTTGGTGTGTAGGATTAGCTGTAGGGTTATTTTATGTTTAGATTTGGTTTCCTGATGAAATTCTGCGTCGCCATGTTTTGTTTCTTGGGTGTAGGTGTGGTTTAAGTGTGTTTTTGCGTGTTTTTGAGTAAGAAAGTGTATGTAGCGGCTAAACGAAGCCTCGAACGTAAAAATGGACGGCGGATTTGGACTTTTTGGGTCTAAAGGACGTGTTTCCAAAGCCGTAGGCCAAACAACGAAGAACCTCGAACCCCCTCGGCAGCGTTTCTTCCAACTTTGGTTCTAGAGATCGTAGAAAGTCGTGCAATAGCTCGTTTGAAAGCTAAGAGTGCCACAAATTCATTGGAAAGCATAGTTTGGTCCAATCTTTCATTGCAAAGGCTTGAGAGTGACATTGAGACCTTTAGTCTGGGTTTTGTGTTTTGGACTCCAGCGGGCGAACGAAGCATCGGACGAGAAACCTAAGACCAGATTTGGATTCAGCATCAAATTTTGGATAACCAATGTCCAATCCCTCTGTTGTCGATTGCATATTCACAGGATATATAAGTACGAGATCCGGAGAGGAATCTCAATAAGTTGAGAAACTGACTACAGGTAAGTCGCTTCTCTTGAGATCCGACATCGGACTTCTGACTTTTCATTGCTGATATCAGCCAAGAAGTCAGACTTATAGGTTAGTCAGTATAGCATGACCGACCATTTGATGATAGTAGGCCGAAATCTTCAAACGGTTATAACTTTGCTTCTACCAGTCCTTTAGACTTGATTGAAAAATTCAAACTTTTGACAGCTGATGATGTGCTGTGGGTGAAAGACTACTTATAAACGATTTATGAGTAGTACTAAAATACTGAAAAATTTAAATTCGTATTTAATGATGATGATTAAAGTTTTTGAATAAATAGCAGTCGTTTATGAGTCTCTGAGACTTGGGACGTTTCCTCTTGTACATAGCTCCACCGGTTTTCATGTCAAAATCGGGGCCCAGATACCAACACAGTCACATGACGCACGCTCTGTCCGCCCGGAGTTCGATTTGTGGGTCGAGGCCTTGGAGCTGGGATAGCATCCCCTCTGAGTAATGCCTGTAACGGATTCAAGAGCCTAACGCCTAGACGACTGCTATCAGATGTTTTTGGACTTAGTCTTTCAATGCATATCAGCAAGTAGTATCCTATAAACACTTGCTATCAAATTTTTGCTCTATCTTTAGAGAATCGTATAACCAAGATGATAAATGCACGAATGCTTATCGGCAAGTGCAGCTGCGACCGTATTGCCAGAGGCAACGAGTTAAAGAAACACATCAAAGAGGAGACGGTGGGCGAGCATGTGAGGAAAGTGTTGTTGAGGGTGTGTGTGCATCACAAGGTAGTATGTGAAGATAGGAGTGATGTAGAGTTCATTAGGAACCATAGCCAGTGCCCTAGTGGCAATATTAGTATGCAGGGGTTCAAGTCGTGGTTTGAGGGAGTTTTGTTAGATATGGAAGAGGTAAGAGTGGCAGTGTTGACGATTGAGGATGCGGTGGGGAAGAATGGTGTTACCAAGGCGACTGATGAGGGTTTGAGTGAGGAAGGAGTGGAGTTGAGAGGTGACATCAAGAAGCCTGATGTTGATGTTCATTTGGATGGCGTGTTGGAGGAATTGTTTGGGAAGATTGGTGATCTTGAGGAGATGGGGAAGGATGAGGGAAAGGAAGTGGGAAAGCCGTTGGCGGCATCATCACCTTGGAGGGAGGAAGGGAACACGAGGGATGAATATGTGAGGATGAAGGATCGATTGAGGGCGGTTGAGGAGAAGAATAAAGTATTAATGATGCGGAATGAGAAGTTGACTGCGAAGGCTGAAGGGCATAAGGTGACGAGAGAAGAGTTGGAAAGTATGAGGCAGAAGGAGAAAGAGTGGATGGTGGAGAGGAGTGAGCTGATGAAGGAAGCAAGTTCATCTTCCCCTCTTCGAAAATAATGTGTGCGACGCCCCAACCATCATAAGTAACCCCAATCAGACGCAGCAATGCTACGAGGTCGACGGAGTCCGATGTCTTCATATGAACATGGACATCACCGGCGAGCTTGAGGACTTCGTCGTCCGAAAAGTCCAGAAGAAAGTTCCCAGTAAGTTACTTCAACATGATCATTTCCTTACCGCATCTAATCTCCTATTTTTTTCCTTTCAGAGTTTTTACATCAGCAGTAGGATCGCTTTTGATCCCGAGAGCCACACGGAGCAAGAGTGATAGTACCTCCTCGTGGTTTGCTCTGGACAGACTTAGGTCTGACTAAATATATCACATAATTAGAAAGACTAAGTCATGTCTTTGTATCAGAGGGGTGTAGAAACCATTGCCTCTCTTTCATTTTCATTCTATACTCCATCATGAAAGCACCTAAGACGACAGTCAGCTCTCCTGACAAGCCTCGGCTTAGACCGAGAAATTTATTTATTGAGATTCTAGAGATGGAGGAGCGAAAGCGAGTCTCTAACAATCTTGCTCGGATTGGCTCATCAACAACTGACGATGATGCCAATTGAACAGAGTGGGGGTATATACCGCCCTGTAACAGTCAGCTTATAGTAGAGGAGGTCGATGCCGCTGACATAGAGAGATTACAAGTCTCTGTCAGTGGAATCGGCCAAACCCAAGTCTATTCATACCCCGAGAACGAACCAACGGTCTTTTTAACACTAGAACCGCCATTGCAGTCAAATTGACTGCAATCAATTTTTGAATACAGCCAGAGCCTTAACTGAATTAGTTGTGATAATCAGAAGCTATGACATTTATTGCACATATCCAAGGAATGAAATTAAGTTAGAATTCATGAGTAAATATATCTATGGTTGAAAATACACGACAATATATCTTTAAGCGCCAATTGCAGTCATTTTGACTGCAAATCAGTAAAGTATTAGTCTTCAACTTTCAAGCTTAGATATCTCATTTTTAACGCTAACAAAACAGTGAGTCATCATTCATCAACATGAACAGGATCAAGTCATGGATATACCATATCGATCAAGTGTTTAGTTTCTCATCATACGCTCACTTTAGAAGAAAGTTGACTATCAGAAAAGGACAGTAGAAGTCTTACGATGGCAGCACGACGTCGACGAATATCTGCGCAAACTGCTTTACAGATGATAACGCAATTGAATGGAGAAGTATCGGATGACGAAGAGGTGACCATGGACGAATTTATAATCGAGAGTGAAAATTCATCCATTAGTGACAATGAAGATGTTGAGATTGACGACGAATCAATAATCAGACCGACTGGGCACAATAACGGAGACCGACAAGAAACCGAATTACCACCATATCTGGGTAAAGATAAAAGTACTTTGTGGCAAGAAACAAATCGTGAGCGACGAGGACCGATCTCTTCGAAGAATATCTTCACAGCTAAACCCGGACTTTCTTATCGCTGCAAACGATCTATCTCCTCAGACGATGTATTTTCCGCCTTTCATCTTCTATTCGATAACTATATTGTGAATCACATTCATGCATGTACAATAACTGAAGCCAATCGACAAAAACCTGATTCGGAATGGTCCTTCTCCAAAGAAGAGCTGCTCGCTGTAATTGGAATTATGTATATTCGTGGTGCGACGTCAGCCTCAAAGTTTGATCTTGAAGCATTATGGAGTGATAAATGGGGTATTCCAATAGTACAGAATACTATGTCTCGCAACCGCTTTCGTGAGATTATAGGATTTCTCAGATTTGATGAGAAAACTTCTCGGCGAAGTAGAGTTTTATCCGACAAGTTCTGCTTGATACGTGATATTTGGAAACGTATGATTGACAATAGCCAGGACATGTACACCCCTAAAGAATTCCTCACGATTGATGAACAGCTCTTGCCATCGAAATGCAGATGCCCATTTACCCAATATATGCCGAACAAACCGGATAAATTCGGCATAAAGTTCTGGGTTCTGTGTGATACCGAAACAAAATATGTCCTGAACAGCTTACCGTATTTGGGAAAGGAGGAAAGTCGTCCAAGCAATGTTACTTTGTCTGAATACGTCGTTTGTGAATTGGTGAAACCGTACAAGAAATTGGGATATAACATCACATGTGACAATTACTTTACGTCCTTGAGTCTTGCCTCTGCATTGGAAGAACAAAAGATTACCATGGTTGGTACCATCAGGAAGAATCGCCGCGAATTACCGGAAAAGTTACCTCAAATGGAAAAGGATATGATGCGTTACGAATCAAGATTCTTCTTGAACTCTAACAAGAAATGTTCTTTGACGGTGTATAAATCAAAATCAGAAAAATCAGTCTGCGTTCTATCGTCGATGCATGAATCTTGTACTTTTGGCGGCGGACCGAAAAATCTTCCCGAAACGGTCAATTTTTACAACAAAACGAAACATGGCGTTGACATGTTCGATAGCATGACACGTATGTATTCCACGAAGGCGGGCTCACGCAGATGGCCAATGCACGTATTTTACAATTTGTTGGACATCGTTGCCCTAAATTCATGGATTATATATAAAATTGCTTGCCAAAAATCAATCTCAAGGCGAGATTATCTTCTTTTCTTGGGAGAGAGAATGTGTCAAATTTTCAAACCTTTTGAGGTCAATTTGCCTGCATCCGTTTCAGAATCTCCAGCTAGAACAGCACTAAAGCGAAAGGAGTGCCAAATAAGCAAACATAAGAACAAAGGTGGGAATGTTTGCAGTACATGCAAAAAATGGTGCTGTGGTCCATGTTCTGCAAACAAAATCATCATTGTTACATGTATAAACTGTGCCAAATGATTTTTGGAAACCATGACAGTTTTGCAGTTACTGTAAAAACCAATTACAGTACAAATTAGAACTTTGTTTTTTTGCTGCCTTTTATTATAATTTTCAATTCTTTAGGAAATATAAATAATAATAAATGAATTTATCATTCCAAAAGTAAAATAAATGCTATTAGACAAAATTAAATAACTTACTTGCAAAAAGTCAACTATCCAATAAACAGTGATATTTTTTTCGCAGCAAATTCTAAATAATTAGTTTTAATGCATAAATGAAAATATAGTGCATAACACAGTATATATGTTTACTCATATAAACCACTTTGTTTATGAAAGTAAGTATAGCAATAATATGTCCAATTACCATGATAAATGATGAGCCAATAATAACCGGTAGAAATTTTAGGATGTCAGGTAATTACAGGGTTCTATTCATTATCTTTTATGTTGCAGTCATTTTGACTGCATTTGGCGGTTAAAGGTATGTAAAATTCTTGGCGGTTCTAGTGTTAAAGACCACCATGGGGCAAAATATGATAATACCTCCTCGTGGTCTGCCCTGGACAGATTTCGGTCTGACTGAATCCATCATACCAACAAAAAATAAAATCACAAAGTTGTATCTGCTATCGGTCAACGTAAGCGTTGCATGTTAAGGAGGATTTCGGTATAATTCTTCCTGTTGGTGGGCGATCTCTCTTGAGACAGCGGATGATATCGTAGTGATAAGTGTGGCAAGGGAGTGTGTCATATTTTAGACCGAAACCTCTAGGGCAACTCATGTTGGGAATTTGACACAGTTTTCAACGTAGCACTTTGAACGCCAATCGGTTGAGTCTTAGCTATCTGCCGAAGGTTACTTTTTAAATTCTCCATTGAGAACGTTATCTGAGAATGAGCCATGAGTTCTTTTAAGAACTGCCTCTATCATTGAGGCTAAATGATGAAGGAATGAAATGGGAGTTCCCTCTTACGCCACACGTATACAAAATCACTTTCTATCTTCTCTAATGGTGCGATCTCTTTTGATAGAAAAATAGACCGATAACAGATGTGTTAACTAACCCCATATCTAAATTCCTCCATATATTTCCATTTCTAGATAAATACATTGCAAAACAAAGACATGTGGTATGTAGGTTTATTTACAATTGAAGCACATATACTTTATAGCGAGGAAAAGTCAAGTGGAAGAACCTTTAAGTCATTGTAGACTTTGTAGCTCCTTGGTCGTTTTTGGGCATCGGGCGCTCTTCTCACGCGCGTTGCTTTTGGTGTACAATCACAATTACTCCACGCAACTTGCACAATCTTGCCTTTATCACAAGTTTCCTTCTGATCGCACTCTTCATGCCACTCGTCGACCACTTCAAAGATTTTGTTGAAGATCTCTAAGGCGGGAGATGTACCATCCATCATGAGACAGATGAGAATAATAAGTGTTTCAATTTTCTGACTTTTATATGTTTTTCAACAATGAATTCCTCAACAACCAATCAGAATGATTCTAATTTAAATGAAGGCTACAAAAGTCGGAAGATTGTAGCACTCCTATTCACATTATACGAACTAGCACGCAAAGATGACAAACTCAGAAACACCATGTAACTTTGTGATCGTCAATGAGTGGTGTGATGAAGACAAGTGTGATCAGAAGGAGACTTGCGACAAAGGCAAGACTGCAGGAATTGTCTGGATAGATGAAGAGTGGACACCGAAAACAAGGCGCGTGAGAAGAGCGCCCGATGCCCCTAAACGTCCATGGTGCTACAAAGTCTACTATGACTAAAAGGTTCTTCCGCTTGACTTTTCCTTGCTATAAAGTATATGTGCTTCAATTGTAAATAAATCTAAAGAACTACATGTCTCTGTTTTTGATATTCAATCCCTTTATATATTCATCCTCAGTGATAGAGGTAGTGCATAGGAATAAATGATTGTATCTATCATCAACTGGTATGATTTATACTGAACTGTCAAATGATCAGATTTTCACTATGATGTTAATGATTGTGTATGCTACACCTCCCAGAAATAAGCCAAAACAGACAGATGAAGCAAATAAACATTTATTTAGAAATTTACAAATAATTCAAAAGTTCCTCGGACGTCACATTGTCCCATAAATTCTCACAACCACTGCAGTTGCACTTCAACTGCCTTGATCGTTCCTCTGCCTCGACCAACACACCATAGATGTAATTCCATTCCACTTCATTCCGCGGTTGGGATGATGGACTGTACCATCTCCGTATATCATGGAGAAGGTTAATGTCAGTTTCCGTTTTTACATCTTCCTGATTGTAGAGCAGGTATTTCCATCGCACATAAATCATTTCTAACTCCTGTTGCTCCGTTGGATCTGGTAATTCCAATTTTGGAATATTATCCAGCCTTCTCTGCTGCCCCACCGTTGCCTTTTTTGGAGAGGGAGGGCAAGTTGGCATGCTTGATGCAGACACTGGTGATTGCGTTGATGGTGAATCCATGATTTTGAAATGTATGCCATAAACTTGATTTCTTAGTCCTTCAGTATAAGCAAGCAACCAATCAAAATGAATAGCCAATGAATGATGAGTATGGGAGTATACAAAAGGGAAAAATAGACTAGATTTCATTCCATATTTGAGATATATTAACACTAAGTGAGCTTTTCTCTCCACTCAAATATAATTTAACGTTGCTGACGTATCCTATTTTGGTTTGAGACAATTACTACATTCCGAATATCAAAGTATCAGATTTTGACTTAATTTCGTTGAAATGGAAAGTTAAGGATTTCATCACTTATCTCCCTTAAACGTTAGGTAAATAGCCTCTTTCTCAATTTCAGGCATCTACTTCATCATCAAAGCGCTCCCTTCTCGAGGAAGCTTTACAACTGTTGAGTAAAGGTGGGTTGTAAAAATAAACTATGACTTCAATAGAGATGATAGAAAGATTTCTTCTCCAGATGATGACAGTTCCAGCTCAAGTGCGCAGTCACGGGACGCATCCAAAACATGTCCTGATTGTGGGCATGTCTTTACGAGGAAGCGCAACCTCACCCGACACATCAGACAACGTGTGTGTCAACCCAAACCATCATCAATCTCCCGAGGTGAGGATGATTCCATTCAAAATGTCTCCTTTACTTGTGACTTTTGTTTCCAATCTTTTGAAACAGGTTTTGAATTATCTTCACATAGACTTCACCACACATACAAATGATAGTTATAGCAACAGCACCTCCTCTGTTCGACTAACTGAAGTATCGCTCAATAATGTACTGAGAATTTACCATGTGGAATCCTCAAAAACTATTGCTGATTTTCCGGAGTGGCTCCATCAAAATTGAACATTGATAGATGCGCTCTTTTATAATTTAGAGCAGTTTCGAATAAAAGCGCTCATCTACCCTAAAATAAAATATGTTGAAGTTGATTATCATACTGGTGAAATAGTACAGAGGTTGGTGTTTTACATACCTTCCTCTCCTGCTACAGAGGCAGTCGATAAGGAAGCTTGGTTAAATTTTCACATCCAAGGACTAAAATCAAATATTGATAAATTTAACGAGCGCGATAGTGGTCTAATTTTTGATCGCATAGAATCTGCCAAGTTTAAAATCACTCTATTAGAAAATTATCGTGGTCGAGGCTCCTTCAATCTTCCAAAAACGTTAAGAGCTAAGAATGCAGTCATTTCTGTTGATTGTGAATCACAGTGTTTTAAGCATGCGGTATTGTCTATTCTCCACTATCATGATGTACAGAGCAACCGTTTCCGTAGAAGCAAATATCATGAATTGGAGAATGAATTGAAGTTTGATGACTGCAATAGCGAAGACATGAAGTTCAAAGACATAGAGGGAAATTTTAAAAATTAGATGAAATTAAAATAGTTGTTCACATCTGGCAAGAAGGGCTTGAGGGTGTGCACTACAACAACCGTTCATCAACTTATGATCGGGTAGTCAATCTCCTGCTAGTATATCAAAATGATAGTGAAAATTGACATTACTGTGGTGTTCCTAAAATGACTCGACTATATTCCCACTTAACATCTAGAAGAGAAGAGTATTTCATATGTGACCGTTGTATGCGCCCCTTCTGGTCAAAAGATAAATTTGAAACACATTATGAATGGTGTAAGCGAGGCAAACTGCAAATAGAATGCATGCCCAAAGATAAAGAGTTTTCATATAGAGAGAAAGGTGATGAATTAAGTCCTCTTCGTGTCATCTATGCTGACATCGAATGCTACATTGATGATAACACCCATAAAGCGGCAGCCATATCATGCTATGAGGTATGGCATGATCACTTCAAAAATAAAAATAACATAATCCACGTCTGGCAAGGTGAGGATTGTATACATTAATTCTTACAAATCCTCGAAAGCACTGTCAAATTTCAGCAAAAATATGATAGTGAACTCCAACGCAGATCATTGAATATGTCAGCAGATGATCAAGTAAAATTCGAGAGCTGTAAAGTCCGCCCAAAATGTAATAAAACGTTCGATGAAGATAAAATCAAGAAAGTGCACGACCATGATCACATCACTGGTAAATTTAGAAACGCGCTATGTACAAGATGCAATTTTTCACTGAGACTGAAACGGCGTACTCTACCGGTTATTTTTCATAACTTCAAAGGTTATGACAGTCTATTTTGATATAAAATTTTTAGATTCCTATCGATTCATGGCTTCGTCACTAGCATCTCTCGTTCAAAATCTTAAGTCTCTTCCATTAACTCAAAATTTGAAGAAACAGTATCCTAACTTGACGGATGAAGTCATCACACGCAAAAGAGTGTTTCCATATGCATACTTTGACAACATTTCTAAACTTAGTGAGACTTCTCTTCCATCAATAGAGAAATTCAAGAATGATTTGACTGGTGTATAATGCAAGCTAGAAGATTACAATCATGCTCAAGTTGCATGGACAAAATTTGACTGTCAAACGTTTAGCGATTATATGATCGCCTATCTAAAATTGGATGTATTTTTCCTGGCTGATGCATTTCAGGAGTTTCGAAGAGTGGCATTAGAAGAAGATAAATTAGATCCTGTTTACTTTGTCATTCTTCCTGCCATGTCATTCCAGTCTGCTTTTAACCCCAGGACGACCAAGGTATTTTACTACCCTAGAACGACCAAGGTATGGTCAATTTGACCATACCTCTAAAATCCAACAAATTCACTCAGAAGCGATATATCAATGTATTTCAGACTGAAAAATCAAATTTAGCCATCTTGAAAACTGTTAAAATATGAGTAGAGAGCATAAAATCAACAATCTATTCATGTATACAACATGCCGATTTCGACGTACTGTGTTGTCCGCATACAAAGTCTTCACAAATAGCACATCTTTTGCTACTTCTGCTTCAGTTCTTGCTTGACTTACTTTCCCGGCATCTCAGACAGTATCCCCGAAAAGAATCAGGTCGTGCCGCTTGAGGTCGTTGCATGCCGGTGTACTTTTCCAGAAGAGAAAGCAGTTCCAAGTTTAGTCCAGTCGGATTCCTGATTCGATGCTGCATGTGTGGATTTGCAAACTGCAATCCCAAACTTCGAAGGAATTCTCTGCGGTTATGATTTCGCACTTGCTCAGTTTCTCCTCGATGTATGGACCAAATAGTGTGTGTGTTTATGGCAATGATGTCCAGGACATTATGCATATGTACCACAGGCCATCTTCTGGTCAAAGAGCGCACAGTGTACTGTTTCGCCATCTTGTCAACAGTATCAACTCCTGACTTTGTGCTGTTGTAGAGGAGCTGAATGTCACTTTTTCTTTTTCCATCTTCTTCCGCAAGACTGTTGTGATGCATGCTTGATAACATGAAGACTTAGCGCTTTCTTTTCACTTGATAGCTTTGAATTGTCAGCTGTTTCTTTTGACCACCAAACACAAATTAAGACCCATACACTTCCTTTACATGATAGAGATCTTTCGGTATGAATTTTTTGTTCTTCATCACTGTAGCAACATATGTCGTTGTCCGTTGAAGTAATTTTTCAGTCAGAGTCTTCATAGTAAAGAATCTATCACCGGTTATATTTCTTCCCTGATCTAGAAAGGTCTCTGCCAAATCCATCACCAAATTCTCTCTATCTGAAGAATTTGATTCTATTCCTCGAAGTCACTTTCTCCTCCATCATCAGGCTCACCGTCGGTGTTCCACATGCGATGAATTGCGGCAGCGGCTGCTTGTCTTTGAGTCATAGCGCCTGACACGACCGTGCATAAAAATGGTGCTTTCACTTGCTAGCAGTCGCATTATATAGCTGTCAGTTGCTCTTCACGACATCGTTCAGTCAGAGTCAACATGATTGGTTCTTTATTATACCAGAATCGCGTCATCAAAGTGCGTCAAAAATAGCTTGGCTGTCTGAAAATCAATGCCACCGAGCTCCATTCAACGAATGAAAATGCGGTTACTGTTGCTGATGCATTGTCTGCCTGCAAATCAATGATGCACTACAACTCAGCACCATTTGACTTGTGTAATTGTGAAATTGCAATAGAAAAATGCATGTATGATTTAATGGAGCTCATGAGAGGATGACAAGGACAACATATATTTTCAAAAGAAATAGGCCGTGTTAGACAGTGTACTCAAACAGTAAAAAGTATAAACAGTATTTAACAGTGTTAACCCTTTCGCTGCTGAGGCAAATTTTGTCTCATTCCCTCAGGTGCGGATGGTAAGTTAACTTACCATGATCAACATTCTCCTCAGTGCGGGATGGTAAGTTAACTTACCATTGATAAGATCACTCATCTTATCACCTAAAACCCATGTTCGAATGCAAATGACACATGTTCAACTTGTTTCTCTTCATTGCTTTCTCAACTCCTTTATGCGCCCCACGGCAAGCGCTGATGTTTTTTCTAATATCTGACATTCTCATTATCTCATTCTACTGATAAGGTGTCAAAGCTTTGAAACCGCTTTCTGAAGAAGTTGCTATATAGCTCCAAATTGCTCGCACCTTATCAAATTGACGGTTCCCTTGTTCATTGGTATGAAATTCAGGTATGCGTGGTCATAAAGAAGCGATCATTTTTCCATTGGCTTCGAGGCTTTTTGATCAACATAATAATCGGTATTTACTATTCAGAGATAATTTATTGCAGTGAGACATTTCTTGCTGAGGGCATTTTGTATCCATTTGAGTGACATCGTATTGAATTACGTCTCTCGTCAATAAAAAGATGATAAGAAGTAGAATATCAGAAATTTTAAATCGAAAAACACAGGCGCTAGAACGCAAAGAAATGACTTGATAGATGATAAGAAATTTTATTTTATCATCGATTTGCAATAACACATTTTATTTATACATTCTTTGTCCGATACACCATTATCGGTTTAAATTAAATTAAGTGTGTGCAGTTTCAGTGAGGTGATGTCATGCATCTACATATGGGCGAACAAGTGCATACAAAACTATACGTCTAAAACCGCCCTTATTCAGGTTCTCGTAGTATTTTTGAAATGTTCTGTTGTTAATCCTTTGTTGACAAGAAACTGCTATACGCGCATATCAGTGGCGGCTTGCACCACAAGCAAACTTATTTAAACTATAATTATTAGCATATTTATTATTACAGTCGCCATTGCTATTCAAGCGACTACCTGATTCTGTGATGTAAAATCAAAACCTATTTCACGAAAAGGGTGAATATTTCCAAAAAAGTTACCTTTATTCGAAGTCAGCTCCTACCTTTCTCATGATGATATATTTTCTTCTGTACTATTATGAAGCATTCTGAATTTGTTTGTATACTTTGATTTTCATTCACAAATTCATATATACTTTCTATACTTTCTATGAGAGACACATCCGAATATATCATAAAATTGTTCATATTTTAGGACGACTTAGTTTGGCGCTTTCGACAGTGATTTTTCTAAACAAACTTGCCAGTGAATTCTTTTGTCCTTCTCATAAAGACTGTCAATGACTTTTTTCACATACATGTACTGTTTATTGACAGATGACAACTAAACAAAGTTTGAAATACTATTATGGAAAACTTGTCGTGAGATCTTCCTCCACAAAAACAAGTTCAACGTTTATAACCCCTGAAAATAAGAAATCGTCCAATGGGAGGCAAATAATAAGATATTGAAACGATTTCATGAGAAAATGATGCGAATAAGCGAAAAGGGCTTGATACGTCGAAAATTCTAGCTGGGATAAAAATCCTAATTTGAAAAAAATCTGAATATCAATTGAGTTTTGAGTTCTGGAATACAAACGTTGAGACCTCTTGACAGTGTTAGATTTGAGCTCGATAGTAGGGGGAAGTTTTCGACCGGAAGTTTTTGGAGTCAACGTCGTAACTAAAGCCGGAAAAAAGTGGTGATCAAAAGGAAAAGGACATCGATTCTTATAGCACCAATCTCATCCTCGCATCTAGAATGCACGCGAATAATTTTAAAAATGGTCGCATAAATGGAAACCATAAATGCAATGAGGAGGAGATAGTCATATTTGGTGCTTGAAAGGGATTCCCCAATGCATTCATTTGGTAATAATTCCTTTTAATTATTCCATTAAGCATTTTCTCCAACTTGAATTCCTTTGTCATCTTTCTGAACAAGGAAAGTTAATAATTGATGATTAGACAATTAAGTTTATGAAGAATCGTGAGGAATTTAGTCCTACACCTATCAGTGTTGCTCATAACAAAAGTAATAAATTAATGCTCAGTCAATCTGGTTGAGGCAATATAATGCCTATCTATTGAAATTATTCTCTCCCCGTCAGGAAATAAAGGCATATCTTCAGTACCGGGGATGAGACGAGACAGAGCGTAGAGGTGAACTTCTGCACTTTTCCTCCGCTCAAATCCAACACTACCTCATGATCGAGATTTCCTGAACACAGATTCCTAGCGTCATTCACCAAAGACAGCATTTGAGCAATTTGACTCATTTGAACAGAATCACATAAAAATTCGTAAATGTTGATTAGGTCGCGTGATCACGGTCTGAGTGAGTAGCATTGAAAATTCTCCGGATGACGTCATCACATGAAAATTACGCTCCCTGGAGGCATGCCCTCTCTGTTCCATGTAAAACTGCCTATGTGCGAAATGATTAACTCGTTCAACGATGCTGTACTTTGCAATGGCCCGCTTATTCCTAGCTGAAATGGGAAAGCTAACCTGGTCGAGAGAGAAGCGATACCACATACCTGTGAGCCTGTGAACGAGACGAACTTGTTGACTGTATATACATTTGCCAGTTTGATAAATGCGTGCGACTGACTGATGCTAGTTGTAGTAAAATAAAGAATAAGAAGTAGAAAACTAGAAAGCGTAGCGGATTAAAAGTGATAACTTTAAAGTCCAGCTATTCGTGAATCTGAAAATCAGTGGAAGCATTTTCATCAATATTATGCATATTGATGAATTATGATCTTCAATATAGGACTATAAAATCAATGTCACGATTCATGATATCGATATTATAAAATAGAGTCCGATCCTATGTGTATTACATAATTATGATTATCATTTGCAATATGAACAATAAGAATGAAATGAAATATACGATAGATCAAACTGTCATGGAAAAGATGTGCGACTGTTAGGATTCGAACCTACGACCGCAGGCCACCTAGACCTGAACTTTGTCTTCATAATAAAGAGAAAAAGAGTAAATTTCAAGAGTGGAATAAGCCTTTGTCAATGTGTTGTATTTTGATGCGAGAAGAGGAAAACAACTTTGTTGGCTCGCATCCATCGATGTAATGAACGAACAGTCACAATGTCTGACAGCTACACTGATGGCAAGATAGCACATTACAGACCGACAGCAGTCACAAAGAAAATGGGAATCCTCCACTAACTGTGGACTGTCTCAGATGAAGAGATTGTCACACACAGTCATTCACATAGTCATACACAACACAATGAAAAATGATTTTAAATAATAATGACATTGAATTTCATTTATGACAGTGCTACTTCAAATAACAAACGTAATTCAAAAAGTAGCTTGCGGAATCGATGGAGACAGTAGGATTTTGAAAGTTTCATAGCCTTACTGTATTCCCGAGAACAGTCCCGGACAATTTCGGTTACTAATTTCAGAGAGTTAATAGGACTAACCAAGTGACAATGATGTCATTGTTCTGCTATAACATGAATGTAACACATTCATTAAATTGTGTTTTATTTTGGATTACATAGTTCGCAATTACTTGTCTTTATTTCATCTTCAATTAAATTAGTAGTGTTTCAATGATGGAGTATTTGTTGAAGAGATTGACTGAAGAAGTTAAAAATCCTGATATTTTTCGTTTCTTTGAATTTCAGTCGCATTCTTTCAGCCTTATATAGGATAACCTTATTCTGATAAACAATTTTTAAAGGAACCTACAATAAAAAAACAAAAACAACAGTTTGAAATTACAATCAACTATTAAACATCCTCTAAACTTTAAAATATGATTTTTTAAACATTAAACTTTTTGAGTTAATCATTTATTTACTGCACTTATTTAAAAAAAAACTCTTATGCTGTGCGATTGATTGGCAAAAAGTCAACAATCTAATGAAACGAAAGAGGCACGAGTATAGTTACATTCAAGTTGCATTCAAATTTATTCAGCCCCTGATAATTTTGAACATCGAAATCCGATGCTCTGTGTTATTAAAGGACCAGCACGGACATGCATTTTCGAAACTGACTTTTAGGTGGCATGTGTAATGTGATATGATCATTTATGTACAACAAATATCAATTCCATTCATGAAGTGCAATCTGAACCTAGCAGTGGTGAAAGTACTGTGATTAGCAACTCTGACTGTCCTTCTTGAAATTCAAAACCGGTGCGATGTCTGATCAATATTGATTAAGCCGGATACAAATCCGATTTGCTGGTCACCTCAAATCAGAATAAACAAATACCGGTATTCAAAGGTTTTCATAAATGAGGCAGAAAATATTTTGTGTGCAGCGACGAAGATATTTGATGGCACTTCGTCCTCTGCGACAGGCTTCCGGACGTCCACTTTTGATGGAAACTCTCTTATTTCTCCATCACAATGTGCGACAGACAGCATGTTTTCAAATGTTTATCAATTGTACGCAACTGCAAAAGTCACCAATTTTATATCGGAAAAAAGATAAAGATAGAGGATGAGGTCTGCAGTGTGTCATAATATGACAACAAGAGCAATGTGTTGGTTGCATTTAATGTATTTACAGTGGCGTGCGGTCAATAGATGCGGTGCATGCGGCGAATGCCTCACTTATATTCTGAAAATTAACCATTTCTATCCCTCCCAAGATTGAGGACAGTTTGGCTCAGAATATCGCATAAAATCCAATAGAAAGTCATTTCATTGAGGGAGATGACATCTAAAGAGCTTTAACAACGGTGAGGCATCGCCGCATTCACTGGTGCTATCTTTTTGCATTGACCAACTCGCAGTCTGTGCACGCTGTCTTCTCGCACAGCTCCTATACAAAAGCCTGTGAAATTATATAGTGGCTACATTCGGCGAAATTGTCGCATCGCTCACTTTAGGGAAAATGATACAGATAGACCAGATCTCATCAGATTGACTTGTGTGCATGTGTATGCATTGCATGAGCCAGTCCGATGTGTTATATATTGGTCATCCATCACCAGAAAAGAACAAAGCGTTGTCTGATGTACGATGTAGAACTGTCTTGGACATTTTATGCTATCAATTGGTTTACCGATCTGGCAGAATATTTGCCGAAAAAATGTTGTTGAAGTTGGCGACCGATGCCCAAAATGAAGTTCAAATGAAGACCGAAACGCTGAAAGACGAAAAGGCATACATTCGTCGATACGACGATTTTTCCATAGTGGTTTTGAAACCCAAGTCTAAATGTCCATTGAGAAAACTTCACTTGTAATCTTCTAATGATGTAGGAAGGCTTTTTCTATCATAATGTCATTTGATGACTTCGTTAAAAAGTCAAGGAGGATGGATTTCAATTTTAGATAATTTCGTGAATATTCGCGTTACGTGTTAACGCCATTTTCAGTATCGAATATGATACATGCCATAGCGTGCAGGGACAATGTCTAACTTTGAACGCATGGAAATTTAGAAAATATCAAATTCTGTTTCTGCACATCGCATGCCTATCGATAAGTAGCACCGCACGCAACTGTGTATTTATATATTGATATGTACATGCACCTGGATATGCAAGTATGTAGCTTTGGAGGCTGACAGCAATATAAATATCTTCTGCTAATAACAGATATACTACTGCATTTAGTATTATTTGCTGCAGTATCATTTTACGGTGGCATTATGATTAGTGTCATCTCACTGTACTGCGATTGAAATTAATTGTTCATCGATATAATGAAAATAACATCAAAATACCGTCAGCGGTCTATCTTCATGTTCAAGGTAGCATTCTTTTTCTTATCAGGCGTGCTAATCGTCATTTAGAGATCAACAAATAGTCAATCAGACACCGCTAGCAAAACGAAACACACTAAGTCAACTTGTAAAACATGAAACATCTGGAACAGCGATAGCAGTCACAGCTAGCTACAGAGCGTTACTGGGGAATCAAGGAAAGGATTTATAAACAAAAATAATTTAAGCAAGCTCACGGCTGTCAAGCTTTGGTAATCATTATGTCACCACAGTGTGATTTTCTTTGAGCCGACATTGCGGCAAATTACTTTTTACCCGTTTTCAAATTGCTCTGAATTCAGAATAGAAATGTGTAATCTATCTAAATGCAAGGATCGGCCTAACAACATAGGGGGTAGTAGCTATGACATGACAACCATCTTTCACTATTGCCCATCAACTAATTTTATGAAATAAACGTACAGTGGTTGAGTTTGTAGGCGTGAGATCGCATGCAGATTCATTCAAGAGTTGAATCTGCTGTAGAAAGGTGATCTGAACTATAGTCTCCATACATGGCGAGAAGATATATCAAAGAACAAGTTGCCGATATGATGGTCCTGAGTGATGATGAAAGTGACATCGACAACATCAACGATCAAACTATTTTTGATTACGAAGGTGACACTGACACCGACGAAGAACAGCCTGAACTGACACGACATTGTCCTTTGCCTCGAGTAGTCTCCTTTCTTTCTCCGAAACCTGCGCCCTTGACTCAGGCCTCTCTGCTGTTGCCGAATCCTGTACCTTCGCCTGAAGTTTCTCCGTTGCCGAATCCTGCACCCTTGACTCAGACTTCTCCGCTGTTTCCGAATCATGTGCCCTTCAGCTCAGCCTCTCCACTACCTATGAATGATTTGCCATTGACTCTAGCCGCTCCTCTTGACTGGGAACTCATCGATACTGACTCTGACTTGACCTTGCCGAAATTTACTTTCCTGGGTGTTCCTGGACTTGCATCTGATGGTGAGGAGAAGATGCTGTCTGTCAATGACGACAGAGACCTGATTCAGAAATCGTTGAAATTGTTCTTAACTGAACATTGTTCAATGATTTAGTTGAATTTACAAACATTCGTGCAGATCAATATTTGAGAGAAGAAGAGGAGCATTTGAAACCGCATTCTCGATTCAGAAAGTGGAAAGAGACAGATGTCACCGAAATGAAGAGATTTATTGGTATGATTTTACTGATGGGTGTCATCAAGAAGCCTTCACTTAGTGAATACTGGAGCACTGACCCCTTCATTTCCACTCCATTCTTCCAAAGTGACTTTTCCATTAATCGCGATCGATTCCTTCTGCTGCACCATTTCATTCGTTTTGCCGATTATCGCGATCTAGGTGATCAGCATGATCTCCTCCGAAAAATTCGACCGTTTGCAAGGCGAATACGTAGTATCATCAGCTCTGTGTACCGACCAAAGTCTAATTTAACTGTTGATGAGTCTTTGTTACTCTTCAAAGGTCGATTGGTATTCAAACAATACATCCCAGCGAAGAGAAGTCGATTTGGCATAAAGATATACATGCTCTGTGAAAGTGACACTGGTTACATGCTCAACTTTGACTTCCATTCCATGAAAACTGAGCATGATCGTTTTGCTCAATACGCAACAGCTCTCAGCCTCTCCGAACGGATAGTGGTGCATTTGTCGGAAGAATACCTTGACCTCGGGTATCGCATTTTCGCTGATAACTGGTTTGCAAGCGTGCGGCTAGCTTCTTATCTGCTTTCTCGCCGAACTCACTTCACGGGAACAATTCGTCCAAACCGCGGTGTTCCTCAAGATCTTGCAAATAGCATCACAGCGGATAAAGAAACGAAGTTTGCCACGAATGGAAACTTGATCGTTTCAAAATTCTGTGACAAAAAGTCTAGTGGAGTAAAAACAGTGTACATGATCGACACTTTTAACAAGGCAACCCTTCACTCGACGGAAAGAATTGTGCGAGGAGGTGAGAGGATATCTGTAAGAAAGAGTGCCAGTATGGTGGACTATAATTTGAGTATGGGAGGTGTTGACAGGGCTGATCAAAATCTACACTCATATGATGCCACTAGGAAAAGTTACAGGTGGTTTCTCAAAGTTGGAGTTCACCTTATTCAACGACTGTGCCTGAATGCATTCATTATCTACCGAAATTACGGTGGAAAACTGTCGTTAGAACAATATTTGATATGTGCTTCAAAATTTCTTACTGGAGCAGAAAGTCTCAACTCGACCTTTCATCTTGGTAAGCGAACTGGCCAGCATTTTCCTTCCAAGATAGAGCCAAGAGGAAACAATCAATGTCCTACGAAACGTTGTCGTGTGTGTTACAGCAATGGAAAAAGTAGGCGCTCTTCCTACGTTTGCATCAAGTGCCCTGGAGATCCAGGTTTATGTTCCTCTCCTTGCTTCGAACAATTTCATTGTGGATGATTAGCGAGATTGGTGAATGGTGACTTAAGATTTTTAATGCAATTTAGTCATGAGCTTTGCATTCTACCTTTTTACTCACGATGATTTCTTGCTTGCAGTGCAAGTCTTGCATGTTTGCGTATTTTCCAAGCATTCATTTCATGGAAAATTTTAATTGCTTTTATTTTGAATTAAATCTGTGCTTTGGTCACGCAGGAAACCAAAGGCAGGATTGGGGAGGCAATTTACTTACTTTGATAAACACAAAATTACAGCATCATCAGTGATGTGAAATATAAATGGTGTGGGTTGAGATATACTGATGGATGAAACATACTTAGTTTGAATGATAGTGTTTCTTCTGTATTATGTCACGTAAATATACTTGCAATGTGCACAACAGCAATGTTTGTGAATCAAAAAATCATGGGAAAGGACTTTATTATCAATAACTCACGCCGTCATAAAATTTTAAGTAATATCCATCAGAGAACACAAGTAAGCCTATCTAACCAAAGCGCAATGCATCATGCAACAATTTACGTCAATAAACACAATGTTCAAAATAAATTTCATTCTTAACGTTGACTCACATGCAACTATCACTGTCTAACTTTTCGGAACAATATTTCTGAAATTACCTTGATGATAGTATTTATAATAATGAAGAATTGAAAAATATTGAAAAATTTTGAATTACATCACTAAACTCAAATCAATGGGAAATGAACTTATACGGTGTATTTTCTCATGATAGAAATGTATAAATTAGTTGCTAATTATCAAATTCACAAAAATTTCGATTCACCTCCGACATCCGAAGTTTTTGTATACGAAGGCCAAGGAGACAAAAACGTTTGCGAACAGTGTTGTTGCTGCTGGACTGTTTAGATTAATAAATAAACTGAGCAATTTGAGACAATTTATCGAATACCACGCTCTTCTGTGTATTACTTATCAAATACACACTTGTGATGAAAATTTCATAACATTCAAAAGAAAGTGACATGGATCATGTATAAATTGTTACAATAATAGATTGGGAAATACAATTTCATAAAACGCAAACTAATCAAATTTTTTTATTGACATAAAACTTTAAACAGCAAACAGAGCCATAAAGACAAGAGCATGCCGCAAAGTATTTTACATTAGGCCTACAGCTAAGACCGAGCACATTTGGCTGTCCTATTAATTAACTAGAAATTTAACCGGAAGAAGATTAAACATATTCAACGCTGGCACAATCATACAGACCACTGATTATCTGTCAGTTCGCTGTTATACCGTCGCTCATTCATTCAGTAGTAATAATTCGTAAATTCAAATAGCCAAATTCAATTATCCAGCACGAACTCAATTGACTACTCAACGAGAGATCAGTCTATTGGTTCTAGCATCGCAAAAAGTATTGACGGCTTTCATATGAAAAAGTTGAATAAATCAGATATCAGCTCGGAAGAATGCATAAATTTCAAATGACTAAAAGTGCCTTTATAATTGACTTTTAATGAATAGAAGATTTTTATTCATTAAAGTATTTTCAATTAGAAGAACCACGAGCGAATTTTTCACAAACATGTAGCTCCTTCGTTAATTTCAAATTAAGTCGGTAGTCTCTTTCAGACCGCTAACTAATTCTGACATAAACATACATTGCCCAAGTTTATGCACATAACAAGTCAATAACATGCATATTATCGTCGTGAAGCACTATATCATGGCTCCATTCACACCGAGTAGCCTATATTAATATGAAAATTCAACTATCTGTAATTAATATTCTGACCTTTATCATTCAAGCCCCCTTCTTGACTTATATACTTGTTATATAAGCCTTATCTATCTACGCAATGTACTCCTATCGCTTTACACAATGAAAAATATGGATACAAAACGTGAGAAAATAAAATAGAAGTGCAGCCAGACTTCAAAATTCTATTCTGAATCTCAATGCGGACGCATAGAAGAAGGGCTAAAATCCGAACTTCTAGATGGGCTGCGTTTGACATATTTGCAAGCCCCTTGCTAATCCTAATGTTGGTTTAGAGATTGTGATAAGTTTGAGACTTATAATTCAGTGACAAAAATTTGAGAGGATGACATTCACACTTGTCTTCCGATATTCCAATAAACTTCGGTGTCAAATTTCTTATCTCTAGTATAAACAGCTTCTTGTTAACCCCACGCCGTTAATGAGCTGCATTGTAAGTGGGACCAAAACACATGTTTGTTGATTGTAACTGTCATTGCCGTGTCGATGGATTTTACAGAGAAGCATAAAGCACTGGAGAGAATGAATGATAAAACTGACGTAGCACAGGAGAGAATGCACTCATGGCTATTATACTTACCATCAGCAGCGAAAGGGTTAAACAGTAAAAGTCATTAAATATTAATAAATTGGAAACAGGTTCAGATACTTAGATTTTCAAAAATTCAAAAGTGTGGTCAAATTGACCATACCTTGGTCGTCCTAGGGTTAAAATGACTGGAGAGACCATCCATCTTTTGCAAGATCCAGAGATGTATAATTTATTTGAACGAGGAATTCGCGGTGGTCTCACATTTGTATAAAAAGGCATCAAATAAAATCAAGAATAGTAGATGATGATCAGATTCATTTGAAGTACTATGACCAGAATAATTTATATGGTAGTTCACTGTCCAAACCTCTACCTCACTCTGAGTTTAGCTGGTCGGGTGATAATGAAATTCAGCATTTCTCCAACCCTTCAAACATACTAGCTATTCCAGATGATGGTGATTGGGGATATTATTTTGAAATAGATCTTATCTATCCAAATAGTATTACAAATAAAACTGTGCATGTGGATTTTCCACTTGCACCCAAGTCAGGCGAAGTGACTGAAGATATGCTTTCGGATTTTATGAAACAATTTCATAAAGATTTAGAACGGAGTGGATAGCGCAAGTACAGCCTTGCCGTAAACTTTTGCTTACTCAATTTGATAAAGAAAATAATTTAGTCCACTTCTCTATCTTAAAATTTTGTTTAGAAATGGGGATGATTTTAAAAACAGTTCACTGCATTAGCAAATTTAGAGAGAAAGCCTTTCTGGAACCTTATATTGATAGTAACAGCCAGAAACGTGCACTAGACCAAAATAATTTTGAAAAGGATTTCTATAAATATGAGAATAATAGTCTTTTTGGTAGGACGATGGAGGACGTCAGAAAGCGTATTAACTATAGACTTGTGAGTCATAACGATAAATTTCAAAAGTTAGCGACATCATCTCTTTGATGATAGACATATTATAGATGATGGGTTGGTTGGTGTTAAAATGATAAAATCAGAAGTAGGGTTGTGCAAGCTCATCTACATTGGACAAGCTGTGTTAGATTATTCCAAGCTTGAAATGTATCAACTCTTCTACAGAATATTAAAACCATGCCCTCTAATTTTAAGACGTGCGTTTGCTGGGCGGTGATACCGACAGTTTCTTTTTAAGCATCGCTGCTCAGAAGAAGTTGGATTTCAATGAAGTAGGTGAATATTTAGGAAAATATTTTGATACATCAAATTATCCTACGGATCACCCACTATACTCTCCTGAAAATAGAGCAAAATTGGGATGCTTTAAAGATGAAATGGCAGGAAAGGAAATTAAGGAAATGATTCTTCTTTGTCCTAAAATGTGTTCTATGAAACCAAGAGACTCGAGTGACAGTATTAAGCGCGGAAAAGGCATATCTAAATCGATTGCTGTGAATATGAAACATACGGTCTATAAGATGGCCTACATAAGAAGAACATAACGTTTGTCAACATGACCATTTTAAATCCAAGACACATGAGGTAAAAACTCATACATTTAGGAAGCGAGCACTTTCAGCGTGGGACGATAGGAGGTGTTGGATAGGACATAACATATCTCTTCCACATGGACATCCTGGCACAAACATATCACCACCCAAAAGAATTAAACTCACGCTGCCACATTCAGGAGATGTATAAATAGATTGATTCTTAAATCAGTATTTTGATGATGTTTTTTGTTGATATTCATTGTTGCTTTATGTATCGCTTTAGATCGCACTTTCTTCTGAATATATGCCGACAGTCGGTTCATTCCCACTATATCTGTGAAAAGACTTTCCCACTTTGTCAACACTTCTTCAAAACACTTTATCATGCATATCTTTTTGTTTCAACAAAATTTTACAATGACTTACTTTGTTTTCCGAAACACTAAAGTTGTGAGGGATCCTTCACATGGATGCACTCATGTAAACCATTTGCAATTTTCAGAAAAATAGACGGGATAGTTTGCTTGATAACAGGATGGTAGAAAATAGGTTTGAACATCTTTTCAACGATTCCATAGGAAGCGTCTTTATCATAAATGAAATTACGCAAAATGTATTCTTTTTTCTCACCAAGAGAAATAGGTGAAATCAGATCACTTTGAATGTAGAGATGTTGTTCATGTTTATCAAGTGTCATTGATATTCCTACACCAATCGTGTATGAAGTAGCAAACTTATCTTGTAGCAATGAAAAGCCAAAGAGTTTTTTCAAATTGTTGCTCAATTGACATTGAATGTGATCACCCAGCTTCAGAACTACACTTTGATTTTTAATTGAAAACGAAATGTGATGTGCCTTAGCATCATATGTACTTTTCAACACTTGCTTCAACTTATGTTGTACATATGGATCTATGACATGAATAAAGTTTTCAACTGTAAAGTATAGACGCGGCATTGTATTGATACTAACTTTAGTTTCTTGATAAGATTGGTAAATTTTCTTGATGCGATCACCATAGATGTCCACCCACCATTCATCATTAACTGAATCAGCTTTTGTGTGATATTCATGAGAAGCATGAACCAAACCGCTTCCAATTATAGGCGACACATGTCTTACAAAATGACGCAAGGTTGGAGAGAAGCAAACTGTAAGTTTGTCATTATATTTCTGAATAGCCAACTTATCCTTCTCAGCCATGACTTTCTCTCCATACTTCTTACCCACAGTCTCATTCCATCGCTTTACTAACTCAGTAAGTGTCAAAGGCTTGACACCACGCTTTTTCAAAATGATGCGTTCTTCACATTCTACAACATCTTCATCAAATATTTTAGATCTATGATGAAATTTGTTCATTCGGTTTGAATAGATTTTTGTAACATTTGCAATAGCCATTGATGTCAGATGCAGACTGTGTCCAAAGCCAAGATGTGGATAGAATTCATTGTCCAACCTCAATCTAGGACCTTCACTAAAAGAGTGGAAACGATAGAAGTGTCTCCCGTGCCATTCATAGATAGTAAACTCATAAACTTTCTGACCCTCATTTTTCATAATAGAAGCATTGCCACTATTGAATGCCTTAATAATTTTATCTTCATCTGATGATCCATAATAATCTGATTCTAACTGATTCCATTCATAATTCCACTTCCCATCTCATGTCAAATTGTATGGAAACTTGAATGTATTATTCATCGTTATTCCATCATGGGTGCGAGGAGTCAATACCATTTCTTCCAATTCATTCACATTCTGAATATTACTATCATAACAAATGCTGGAAACACCTGCTTCCCAATCACCTTCTAGAAGTAATGGACGATTTGATTCTACTCGATAGTCTGATGGCTTATTATTGGGAAATTTATTCATAGAAGCACTACTGGTAAGTAAATTAGAAACGAATCCTTATTTTCACTTTCCATATCATTCATATTGGAAACATATATTTCCACACTTTTGCATTAATTCTTCATTCGAAAATGGAGTGTGATACCTGTCACAGCATCTTTGTGAGAAGGAATCAACGCACCAGCATCGTCACAAATTGCTATATCAATTTGTTGTATATAGTTCGATTTCAAGCTTGTATAATGCACTTTCTTGAAAGTATGCTCAGATAGAGTACTATTGCTTTTTGGTTGGTAGAGTATCATTGGTAGAAGTGGAGCTTCAACATCTCCCACACGTACATCTTCACCAATATTGGAATATATCTGAAAATAGTTGATACGACGCGATAACGATATGCTTGCGCTAGCTTTTGTTACAGTACCACCTTTAAAAGTATTTTGATCAAATCCCAAAATGTCCATTAGGGTATTGTCCATAATCAGCTCAATATTTTTCCCACTTACACTAAGAGACAGAACACCTTTTTTAGAAAAAGAAATATGCTGTTCATTAATCACTTCATTCAAATAATTTACAGCCAATTTCACTGAAGTGATAATGCGAGGTGTCAACACTCTTGTTTTATGTAAGACACCACCCAACGGATCTATATACACTTTCTGTATAAAGATACGGACCATTCTGTGTCAAATTGATTTGAACTATTATTTCCCAGATAGCGCATGTTAAATTTTCCATGAAGAGCTGCAGAACGATGTCGCAAGAACTGATGAAAATCTTCTGAGCAAACCAATACTAGATCATCATCCTTAAGTTTGTTGATTACGATATTATTAGACCCTTTGCTGTAAGTTAATGTTGCCACTTGTTCACCATCTACTCAAAGGAGACAATTAAATTTCTTCAATAGTGCTTCAGGAGTCATGTTCGTCTTCCCTTAATCACAATCTTCTTCACCAACGTCTCTTCATTTTTCGGAATAGGATCCATATAATAAGCTTTCTCTTTATAAATTAAATTTTTGCAACCTCTTGGATAGTAATTAGCTTTATAATTATCATAGCTAGTCAAGGCGCTAGCAAAGTAACCTAAATCATTTATTAACCCTAGGATGCACACAATGGGTCCCTAGGGACCCAGCGCTGCTATTTATCAGATTTCTTCAAAACACAAGCTTCATTTTGAAAGAGCTTTTATGTATTCCTCGCACGTCTGATGCTACAGCTGGAAATACAACAATATCTTGTGTTGGTCAGTTTTTGTCAAATTAATCAGCTCAGTCATAACATGAACTGCTGGGTCCCATGGGAACCATTGTACACATTACACATTTAGACGACCGAATGAAACTTATTTTCACAGCAGACAGATTACCAATGGATATGATAGCTACATCAGATACCATGACTAGATGACTATGGTAGCCTGCTTTGCGTTATCCTGGATGTCCTTCTCCCTATGCTGTATCTGTGGTGGCAAGCAATCATTTGACATTGAACTTTGTCAGACTTCAGTACATCGTGTGAACAATGAGTGCGAGTGGTAGGAAGAGATTCTGTGCGATGGAGGCTGCTGCACGAATGCAATTGCTCTTGGACGATTCTAGTGAAAGCAGTGATTCTGAAGAAGAAAGTTTTGACGAAGCTATTTTACTCGAAGAGAAATCGAAGGATGGTGAATGTGACACAAATGACAGTGATAGTGACAAAGAAAATGAAATGCCGAGTGTTGATCAATCTGATTCTTTCAAGGTGAACAGTTCAGAAAGTGCATCTTCTGATGCTTCTGGTGACTCTATGTCAGACTCTGGTGTCTTTCGAGATCCTGGTAGGTGATTCAGATCCACAATACGTAGCTCCTTCAGGAAGAGTGTGGAAAGGTGTGCCCCCTGCTACATCAAGAACTCGTTCAGCGAATCTATTTACAGCATCTCCTGGTCCCTCGGTGCATGTCTGCAGCGATAGGGATTCTTTGGCTCAATTTATTACAGACGAGATGTTGAGTGACATCATCAAATGCGCAAGTCAATATGGGCGACGAAATTGCAAAGATTGGGTGGATGTTACTCTAGTTGAACTGAATGCATGGATTGGACTTTTATTTCTGTCAAGAGTTTCAAAAGGGAATCATGAGAACATGCGACAAATGTGGCAAGATAGTCCTCTTTACCGTCCAGTTTTCAAAGCTACGATGTCTGTAAAGCGCTTTGAAATGATCTGACGATGTTTGCGATTTGATGATGCGAACACTCGAAAAGCTAGAGTTGAGAGTGGTGACAAGTTCGCTGCATTTGGAGAAATTTGGAACAAGTTTATTGAGCAATGCAAGATCACTTACGAGCCATTTGAAATACTTTGTATTGATGAACAATTGACACCGTTTCGTGGAAGATGCTCATTCCGGCAATACCTGCCTTCAAAACCTGACAAGTATGGGTCAAAGATATTCTTGATTGTTGATTGCACTACTGGATTCATTTGTGATGGCATTCCTTATACCGGTAAGTAAAAAAACAATGTCAGCGCGCAGGGATTGGCGAAAAATATCGTGAGAAGGTTGTGTGAACGTTTTTACAACAGTGGCAGAAACATAACATTTGATAACATTTTCACTTATTTCAGTCAAGCTGAGGAATTGTATTTGAAGCGACTGACTGTCGTTGGCACTGTGCGAAAAACCAGGCAGATTTACCAAGGAGTTTTCTGATTTAAAGCTAGAGTTGTCGGATCAACTTTGTTTGGATTCGACAAAAAAACGACACTTGTATCTTTTATTCCCAAGAGAAACAGGTCTGTTGTGCTTCTCTCAACAATGCATGATGACCGCAAAATTGATGAAAACACAGGAAAACCGGACATAGTTCTATTTTACAACAGCACTAAGGGTGATATAGATACGGTAGACCAACTTTGCCACTCATATTCGCCACAAAAGCAGACTAAACGATGGCCACTGGCCTACCTCATGAACCTGCTAAATTCGGCATCGATCAATGGATTCATCTTGTTCCGCATGCAAAATCCAGATAATGTTTCCAACAGGAGTTGCAAGAGAAGAATTTTCATCCAAGATTTGGGACTTGAAATGATCAAACCATTGATGACAGAGCGTGCAAGCTCTTTCCAAGGTCTCCCAGTTCCGATTAAGAACGCTATGATCGCCTGTGGAGTAGCAAGAGTGGTATTTTCTCAAGAGCAGTCCGTCAGTAGACTTGCAAATGTTGGCGGAAAAGGTGCTACCGCTGTGTGCAGGAACATCGCGATAGAAAATCGTCTCGTGTCTGCCAAAAATGTGATCGGTGTGTTTGTGCCTCCCATGCTACAAAGATGGACTCATTCGCTTGCAGTTATCCCAAGTGCTCATAAACAGTCTGTTGTTAGAGATTCTATATCCCTACGAGTTTATGCAGTTACAATGTGCTCTCATCAATGTTTAGGCCATATTCGTTGCCACCTCTTCTTACAGAATGCCAAAGTGATTCATCTCTTGAAGTCTAGAAAAATCCATTAATTGATTGAATAACACGCTGTTTTGATAGTCATAGAATCATAATTTTGGCTAGTTTACCATTTGAGTCACCGTGGGTAATGACAAACAACATAAAAAATGATAGTTTGGTAATGCACT